>UFQX01000201.1:32171-67166 GCA_900497675.1 Arapaima gigas | reverse complement strand
AAATTACCCCCCCCCCCCCCCCCCCAAGATCATCTTCAGACAATTCAGCCATGGGCTGAAAAACACAGCAGTACATAATGACAGCGTATCACGAGCTTCTCTGTTGAGACAACCAACCTTGTGCTGCTATCAGCACTGTTGTGATTTAGTGCTGTACCTCAGCTGTTTGCCAGTATTAGGAGCATTTGAAAGGATCATTTCAAGTGGTGGCAGGAAAGTTGGCCTCTCCCCATTAAAGTGTTTACAGAAGGTTTTACAGATAAATTGTTTACATTGCCCCCCCACCCCCCCACCAACCCCATCTACAAGGTATTCATTCCTGGTCATAAATCTTGCCAGCACTGGGGTATAAATAGTATTTTGGCAAGCGGGTATGAATAACTGCTGAAGCAGTTACAGATGGGTGCCCCAGTGAGCTGGAATGAGCCTGCTAGGATGTTCTTAGTGGAGTCCAGTGTCATGGACCAACTGGCCTTTGTAAGGCAGATGGAAGTGGGATGTGAATGGGCACCATCAGCCAGCAGAGTGTGCGGTTGTGGACCATACTGAAGTCAGTCATGTTGTCCTGCAGTTAAGATGTACTTCTTAACTTGTTCAGACAATAAAAGAACTAGAGGAGATGAGAAAGGACTATCATCTCCTGCGTTACAAGTCATGAATGGCACTGGAAAAAAAGGGAAGAAAGTGGCATAGTGATAAGCTGGCATAGTGATTAGCTGACAAAGGAGCTAGGTTTGAGGTTTCATTTGACATCCTGCTGTAGTACCCCTGAGCAAGACACTTAGCCTGAATTGATTCAGTCAAAATTGCCCTATATAAAAGGGGAAAAATCATTGTAATACACTTTAGGAGAAAGTTTCAGATAGACAGATAGGTAGACAGATAGATAGATAGATAGATAGATAGATAGATAGATAAATAAATAGCATCTATAAAATGCAACATATAACCATAAGACCAGGCCTAAGCTTCAACATTCAGAACTGGAAGGTACATGCAAAGGGTGTGCATACAAATCCTCTTCTTGATGTCCACTGCCACAGTTCTGTGTTGTCCAGTCAAAAGCCTTAAACCAACAAGACCCACAGCAAAGCTGTGAAATTGGCAGAGTCTGCCCTCAACACCCCCTAACCCCACAGATATAAACACGCCAACCCTGTTAAACATTGTTTATACAAGATCTTGTGACCAGATTTTGTGCATGAAATTTCACTTTTGGGATGTCAAATTTTTGTATGTCTGTTCTTAACATGCAATCACTCTTGACACATTGGATATGAAGGTGTAGCATTCCCAACACGCAGTATTCACATTGATCTTACTAAACAGAGTTGCTTCTTCACCCCAATTTCCATTTAAAGTTAGTTTCTTGGTCCAACATCTTGACATGGTGGACGTGGTTGGTTGGTTTTAACCCTTCAGTTTTAAATAACGGTATTGTGACTCTGGACTTGTTACCTTTAACGAAGCTTGTTATTGAGGTTGCCAGAAGAAATCCCCCCTCCCCACTGCAAAAGTCAGGTGTCACATCAAACGATGGAAACTGCCTGTGGGTGAAAGTGATGTGATGGATCAAAGTGAGTCACCCCATCTCCACCCCGTGTGGCAAAGAGATGGTTTCCCAAAGACATTCTTTCTCCCGCATTCAAAGACACAAAAAACAAAGGGGAAAACATGTGCAACAGATTAGAATGCTGTTTGAATACGGAGCGCTTCAGCGGCAGCGGCCTGCGCGGTTCAGCACGGTACACAGGCTCACAGAGACCCACTCCTTTCAAGTCATTCAATCAGTCAGAAACAGAACAACAAACACTTGGAGAATTCAAAAAACAGGGCCTGAACAGGATGCGTGTGTATGTGTTTGTGTTACATTTATCATTGCTGCTCATTCTACTTCTAACGAATCATCCCGGGTTTTTGAAGCCTGCAGGATAAACCGCTCAAACACTCTCAGAAAGTCACTGATGCAGAACTGTTTGTTTGGCTTCTTGAAGGACTTGCAGGGAGGGTGCGGGTCTGGGGCTGGAATGGGGCCACTCAGAGCGTGTGTCGTGGTCCCAATCGTCGCTCTGTGGTGACAGCCTCGGGGAGTCGAGGTGAGGGTTCAAGAGGTCAGAGCCCCAGGGGACAATCTTTGACAAATTGGGGAGCAGTTTGTGGTTAGTCACAGCGCATCTGGGCAAAACAGGGGCTCAGCTGAGTGAAAGGGGGTCATGCATGGAGGCACTACTTTGGAGAGCCACAGAGATTAATGGTCAAGTTGAACTTTACAAGGAAAAAAGATGATACTCAGAGGATGGTTCAGGGTTCATTCCTGAAAGACGTTAATTAGCAGGGATGAAGTACTGCTTAATTGTAGCCACATATTCTTTTAGGCTACAATCAAAAATAAAAAGCCCATAGAGCCATGGGTCTTCAGCAAGAGAACCTGTCTGAAATTTTTATCCGTTTAAAGCAATTGAAAAACTTCTTCCCTTTTTTATAGGAACAGATCTCTGGAGTGATCACAAGACATGCATTAGACAGCTAATGTTTTAAGGCAACACTGAAAACCATTTAAACTGCATATTTTAAGCAAATGGATGTAGTTTTAAACTTGAATTTTGTCCATTTAAATTACTTACAATATTTAAGCAATATTTTAATTGCCAACTGTCAGACTAAAGTTATATACAAGCAAAGCATAACGAATGTTAAGTAGTTTATCAAAAGCTATGAATGCTGCTCCAAGTCCATAAATTATGCATTAAACCAATTGGCTTATTAGCATAGTGGAATGTATTAGCTAAAAACATTTCAACTGGAGAGTATTTGTTCAGCTTGAGGCAGCATTTTCATTGGTGGTTGGTGGAATATTCTCCTTGGGTTCAGGTTTGATGATTCACAGACACACCATTCTAGCTGCCTTACAAACATCTACCCAAAAGTATTCCATCTTCATAAATGCAGAACTGAACCTGTACTGGTATAAGATTCACATCACCACCATATCCACAGAAGGGGCAGGTGGATTTGGCAAGGTGGAGAAAACTTTGATAGCTTTATTTTTTCCCATATTAAGAAAACTTAAACATGCATTTTTTTTACCTTATGGAAAACTAAAGGGGATTGTCAGTGAAGCCCACCACACAGGGTATGACATACTCAGACCCCCAGAACCAACCCCACTCCCTGGTGCTAGCTGCCATTCATCTCACCTTGGGTCAGGAAGGCTTCCATGTTGTCCTTGAAGGGCTGCAGATGTTCCTCAGAGGAGATGTTACATACTTTCTCCGTTTCAGCAGTGCACGCTGGGACACAGGAAGAGGTGTGGCTATTAGAAGCATGATCCCATAGCAAAATGTTATTTATAAACTTTAAGATACAGGAGGGCAGTCTCGAGTGGTGCTTCTATCCTTTCAATATGACATTCTAGCCAGGGGATTTCCATGTAGCAGGCCAGTGGGAAATTTCTTCCTTGGCAAATTCTGTACCATATAGACTTATAAACGTATGCACCCCGGAACTAACCAACGACTCATATCTTTCAGAACTGATTTTACATGCTTTCAATTTATTAAAATACAGTTACAAGAAGAAAAACCCAGTATTGCATGTGGAATTTTCAGGTTCAGGATTTTGTCACATTACTACTTTTTTTTTTTTTTTTTTAATTTTCATATGTATGTGAACAGATGTGTAAAAACATGTTCCATTTACAAAATCTGTGTACCTTCCACTTAATAAAGTGCTACAGTTTGACCTCATTTCATATTTACCACAGTAATACCATCCTCTGCAAAATTTTATGGAGGGTATAGTCATAGGCAGGTGTTTGACATCTTAAGTGGCAATAAGCAGTACTTCTCTGATTACAAGTATTTAAGGGTTGCCTATTACACCATGACAAAAACAGGCATTTCTAATGACTGGCACTTCCAAATGGATTAGACAAATGAGGAATAGCATTCATTCTTTGTGGTTCACCTGTGTTTTCCTTGATTGTAGTTAACTCACTCTGTGGAATTTTAACTTCTGTGAAGGATTGAGAGTCACGCACAATCGATAGCTATGATGAATTAGAAACCTGCACGCCAAACAGAAATCTGAATACCATATGGGCCGTTTCGAGGAATGTTTTGACCTGGATCCAAGAAGAGAGCACAGGGCTGTGGTTAGCTGGTTAAGCAAACCCCAGTGACTTGTCAATGGTTTTACCATCTGCTGCAGCCACTGATCAAAACATGCTGACAAACATCACCCAGCATTGATACATGGACACTGCGGAAATGTTTTGCATAATTACTTTGACAATAAAGGACAATCAAACATTTTAAAAGTTCAATTAAAATAGGCGAGAAGAAAAAAAAATACCAGTGAAAAAACAAACTTGGACAAATCTGAACACCACCACTTTGTGACCACAAAAATTAAAAAAAAGTGGACGGTACGACTGCACAACTTGCATTGTATTCTTAACACAGCTTTTACCCAATGTGAAGTTACAAAAAGGCAGCAAAATTTCAGTGAACTTTAAAATCTGAATATACAAACGATGGCATTCAGAATTTACGCTGAACAGTATTTTACATAAACTATAGCGTAGACATCATATAGTGTCCAAGATATTTGAATGTGTTATAAACAAATCAACAATATACATTTGGTCCCATGTTTACAAACCTCTTTGGGACAGAGATGGTTTGTCATTCAAAATATTCATCAGTCAAATGTGACTGTGTCAGGGGGTCCTCATCAGTTTTATATGCAGTTATGTATGCAAAATACAGGAGTATTAGTTAAGTGACTGTGCCTAAAGAATCACCTATTTGCATCTGTATAGCCACGTTAGTGACATTCACTTTTGGTTATTGTGAGGTGTATGTTGCTTGGAAGAAAAGTACCTGCTAAATGATTGAATACATTGAAAATGTCAAGAACATGAGAACTCCACAGGCTAGAAGATAGCAGCCAGTTTTTTGTGCAGGAACAGACCAGCACTGTCTCCATTGCTCCTGCTGAGCAACTCATGGAGACCAGGCTGGCAGGCAGCCTGTCCCTTTGCTGTCAGGATGCTGTATGCATATGCCTGTACATCCCCTGGCAGTGGTATTTATGACACATTGTAAATAAGAAAATACAATAAGTAACTCTGGCCAGAACTGGAGCAGAGTGTTGAAAAATCTTAAGGCAGTGCTTACTATTCACAATTGCTCTCTGTCAGTGCAGTGGGTGAAGCTTTGGCTCATGACAGAATTGGTACGCCAGCTCTTTTTATGGAAAAAATAAATACTAAATACTTCTTTAAAAAAATGCACTAATAGCTGACAGGGTTGAACTTTGACCATGTTAAACAGTCCAGCATTAAGGTGTGTTGTATTAATAAGACCTACAAAGCATATAAAAAGATTTTCTACAAAGGAAAACACATGCAGTAAAATGTTCAGATATATGGAGCAAATGGGGATGTCAAATTATATAAGCTCAAATTTAAAAAGCTTGCCCTGTGGCCTGTATGTCAAGAGACTCACACAGTAAATACCAGGTGCACTGTTATGTCTGGCCCTGTCCGAGTCCTGCTGACTGGGAGAGGTCAAACTCGAATGATGAAGGTCCAATGACATTTGACGGTGATTGGACAGACTTGAACAAAGAGGAGCACTGGGTGTTCAGAAGTCATAGTCCTCCAAGGACAGCCTGTCAGCAAGGTGCTAATGTTACGCAGGATTATTCACACGGCAGCACAGACAAAAAGAATGGTGCTAATCATTTTTCCCATATTCAAGTCCCCGTACTGAGCTCTGACTTAATTCCAGGGCTTTTCACAGAAAGATGCTTCAATAATCACAAAATTTGGAGGTGTGATGCTGTATCATGTGTGCCATGGTAGTCTGATGGCGCATGTTGGGGCACATGTTTCACATCAAACAGAGAACTTGTGACTTTTCAAGCTCAAAAAAAGGCTGCAGGCATTCCTGAAAGTTCAGATGCAAGCACACCCCTAGAATTAACTCTATCCCCAACCTCAAACTATTCACAAAATTGGGAGCAAAAACCTCTTAATGTTATAATGGGCCTTCAGAGATCACTCTCTTGAAGACTTAGATCAATTACATTAATACATACACAAAATAACCTGACACTTTCAAGACACTGAAGAAAAGTAAACAGAGTAATTCTTTCATCCTTTGACCCAAGACATTTCATGATCCTTGCTCAATCAAACTTATGAACAGTGCTTGATGTTCACAAAATGCAGTTCTAACTGACAGTAGGACCCTTGCTATTCCAAATATATTTTATACATAAACAACAACAACAACCACCACCACCACTAAGTTGCAGGTTTAACATCTAAAAGTGCACAATTTATTGGGATCATTACAATTTTATAACTGTTGCTATAAATCAAACAAAATCCTTCTATGTAAAGAGTAATTATCACTGAAACATAAAATCAAGTTTATGTATACAAAAATATGTTCTGGTTGAGTTAGGGATATACAATTGCAATTAATCTACAGCAAAGTCACTGTTGTTGTTATCACCCATGTTCGACATCATTATCAAGGTGCCGTGGTGACCAGGTATCATTGTTCCTGCAGGTGACAGTTTAGGGCTTTTTCTACTTGCCTCATGTACAAACAAGCTGCAGTTTGGCACTCAGAGGGTTGAAGCCCTGAACTCTGAAACAAAAACACTCCACATTCTGTTCCTATTTGTTAATGGCAAGCGGTGGCTTCAGAAACTCATTAAGTGCTGGCAGGACTGAATAAAAACATGCATTCCAAAACACCCATGACAGGCTGGCAATTTCTCAGACACTAACACTACAGCGTCAAAGAGGAATCTTTATGCCGTGCTATGACTCTCTTCACTCTCAATGCCTTCCCTTTGCTTTTACTCTATACCCATGGGATGGGATATCAAATTCAAGATGTCAAGGGATATCACAGGAGGGTTTCCCTTACCATTAAGGTCTTTTCTCAGCTTGCGTAGGTCCTTCTGAAAGTCCTCAAACTTCATTTGTGAAGCCTGGAAGAGGTCCTGGGGCTCTGGGAGAGGGTAGACACAGGTCTCTTTGCCGGCATCCTGTGAGCCAAACCAAGCACAGAAAAATAACATTTGGCATAGACAGCAGCAGCCCACGTAAGAAAAGCACAGACTGTTGAACAGCATTCAGGATGGGCAGCTGTAGATGCAGTACTCAATCGTGTCCAAATAAATGTGTGTTTGAGAAATGGTGTAAATGTATGAAAAATAGTTCTGCATCACAAGATTAAAATTAAACTTTTCGTACTGACATAAAACCTGTGGCAAAAAAGTAAAAGAAAACATAAAACCTTTTATAAAATCTAGTGACAATTAAGTAAACACTTATAGCCAATAGCCATTCGTACATAAGAATCTAAATGTCCTCACTAGACCTGTGTGCTTTGTGCCCACTTTACAATAAAATAAGATTAATTGTTAACTTAAGATTTTGAGAGCACAGGGTATTTCAGAACATATAACATTATAATGTCTTTTTCATTTCAGTTCTTGCTTGATGTGTCCTGAGCTGATGTATCAATATTTGGTATGAGAGAACATTTACAAACATATACAAAAAAAGATACTATCTCAGGTTCCTAAGACTAAAAAGCAAATTTATGCTAAATCAAAACCTACCTCATCAAAGTGTCTTAAATAATAAGAAACTATATAAGATAAAAGACTTCTGGTGTTATCCTGCAAGAGAAAGGTGAGAAAAGATGTTAGATTTGCACTTGTATGATGCTGAACTCCTCCCAGACCCAGATCAGATAAGATCCTCAAATTCACCACTTGCATCATTACTAGATTGGTTACATTTAAGCAAAAAATTTTCTGAACTTTTTTCATAAAACATCGAATGTGATAGAAGTAAGATGACAGAACTACAAGTCCTGTTCAGCATTCAAACCCAGTGTGTAAGTGAAAAGTGATGCTGTTGAAGGCCCACACACTCAGCACTCACACTGCTCTTTACGTCCTTCAACTTGGGCAGGATGTCCAAGGCAAACCCATCTGCTTGGCCTCGTGTCCGGTTCCCTCCATTCATGAAGTTCCCGAAGGCAAGGACCAGTCCCAGAACCTGCTTGACACCAGGGCTACTTTGCAGCATCTGTAGAAGGGAGGTTGACATGTTAACCTTGAACTGACAAACACTGCATAAGAATGCTGACAAGTACCACGTCACAAAAAGAAAGTATTTAAGTATTCATTGCACCTCAGAAAGCATGCTATACCTCTATCTCTGGCTGCACGGTCATCCCACTCACAAGGGGTCCAAATTTTTTAAAAAAAGGCTGTTTTTTTTTTTTGCTCCAATGTAACAGAACAAGCTCCCTCTGTCCTTAAGTTCTGAATCCCTCTCAGTATTTATAAATGGTCTCAAAAACCATCTCTTTCAGTTCATTTCTCTCCTGACAGCTATATAAATGCGCACTTTTATAAAAAAAAAAAAAAAACAAAAAAAAAACAACAACACCATCTGTCATAATTATCTTAGCGTTTCCTTTTTGGCTCATTTCTGTAGGCAGCTACTTCTAGATGGTGGTAACAGAGAAATAATTATGTATAATAATCTGTATTTTTGTATAGTCCATTTTATTTATTTTTTTCCTGTTCTGAAATACACTTTTGTTTATCCTGCACTGTGTTCTTATTGTTTGTGTTGCTGTTGGAAACTCACCGTACAAACTTTAAGGAGTGTTTCAAGCTTACGCAGAATAGAAGATATACATTCTGTAAAAGTTGACTGAAACAGGATGCAGAATACTCTTCCTGAGAAATTGGGGATTTGTGACAATTGATACAGGAACCTATAAAACACAAATTGAGGATCAATGTAAAGTCTAAAGCAGATGTTTATCCCCACATTGCTAATTCAAAACCACTAAAAACTTTACCATATACGATTGCAAATTCAATTTTTATTTCTTTTGAACTTAAAATGTCCCAGTTCAGGCATCACAGTATGTCAAGACTAATATATTTAGAGCTTCTGAGAACCTATTTAATGGAAATTAAGTGAACAATATCAGACTGGAACATTTTTTAAATCACAACCCCAGTACAGAAGATGGGTGCCAGCTAGAGTAAATAGAGACTTAATTTCACTCCTCTGTACACAGCCAAGAACCTTCAAAAATCAGCACACGAGGAAACCCAGAATTTAATTTAAAACAACACATGGTTAAATGTGAGAATGTCTTGGATCTGGTTCTGCTTTGAACTGCGTTTACAACAGGGGGATTCTAGCCCAAGCCAGACCGTCAGCAGTTTCTGGAACTTACTGTTCGGGTTTGTCCAATGGTTTGGCATTGTCCTTGTCTTTAGACAACTTCACGTGCTTCTCGATTTTCTCCATTTCCTCCTGCTGAGCACGCTGTAAAGATACAACACACGCTATGAATTCATTTTGCTACCACCTTCCTACTGTGTTGTTTGTCAAAACAGCATCTTAGAGGTACTTTTTTTTGTAGGGCCACCTGGTGATGATTTGAAAAAAGTAAAATTAATTTGGCAGGGGGTGATCAATTACTCATGATTGCACAAAGAACAAATTCATGGCCATTCATACAGTAGTTGTAGCTGGGAGGATTAAGAAAAAAAAAAGAAAAGAATACTTTTGGCCAGAGGAACTAAATTTTATTTATACTGTGTTTGGGAGGAAAGCATCTCCTTAATTTGGTATAAATGAAAACCAAAACCAATAAAACAGAAAAACAAAACCACACTTCTCAAACATTTCCTTCACTAAATGCTTTATAACAAAACTAAAAATGTGGTTCCAAAACTTTTCAATTATACAGATGTCCATGCAGAATCAAAATGCCACGTCCTGCCATCCTTGAAAGATCATAGCCACTGTTTAAAGAAGGAACACGTTAAAGTGTAATTCCACAATCAAAAATTAGGAAAAAAAAAAAGAAACAGGAGACATGATAAACTAACCATTGAAAACAAAACAATTATTGGGAAGGAATTGCTGAATAAGAAAGGCAAAACTTGAGGAAAGCAGCAATAAAAATTCAGACTTTTTGTTTGTGGTTTTTGACTTAATTGGCAGGAAAATGATATTTAAATTTTTAAAAGCAACTTTTCCAGTTTTTATACAGTCTTTCTTAGTAAGATTAGTTTCCACAAATACAAAACAGCTCACAACAAAATACATGTGCTTATTCCCAACGGATAAAAATTAAATATACACGTCTGTCTCCTAAAATTTAAAAAAAAATGGACCAAGAAAAGTGAATTCTTATGTGTAAACTGTGCCTTGCAAAAGTATTCAGACCCCGCAAAAAAAACCCTCATTTTACTAGACAACAAAACGGTGCTTTAGACTTTCCTTTTATGTGTTATTTAAATTCTGAATAGTAATACTCAAAATGAGTTTTAATAGATCAACATTGATTTTGCGTCAAATTTTTTTTTAAATATGGGGAAAAAAACTGAAATATGCAGTTTAGATATGCATTTACATCCTTCAGTTCAGCATTTGGTAAAAAAAAGAAAAAAAAAAACCTTTGGCAGCAATTACAGAACTTTTGTGCAGTTGACTACCAGATTATAACACTGGCCTGTTGGAGTTTTTGCACTTTCTTGTTTTCAGATCTATTCAAGCTCTCTCAAGTTGCTTGGAGATTGCTTGTGGACAACAATTTTTAAGTCTTGCCACAGATCCTCAGCTGGATTCCGATGAGGACTTTGACTTGGTCACTCTCGGACATTTTCTTCTTCTGATGTCACTCCAGGGCAGCTTTGACCCTGTGTTTGGGATTATTGTCCTATTGAAAGATGCAATTTCGTCCCAATTCTTAGTTTTGTAGTCTGAACACTGTAACATGGTTTCTTCTAGTATTTGCCTGCACTTTGAAAAGTGTGTAAACACTGGAGAAGGAATGGACAGTGCAGTCACTGTAGACTGGAAAAAGCAATACCAGAGCATGATGCTACCACTCCCATGCTTTACTGTAGGGATGGTGTTACCTGGGTGACATTCTGTTGGTCTGTTCCAAACATAACAGTTGGCACGAAGTCCAGAAAGTTAAATTTTTGTCTCATCTGGGAACAGTACATTTAAATTTTTTGCTGGATTACTCAGGTGCTTTATCACAAATTCTAGGTGAACTTTGATATAGTTATTTTTAAGCAGTGTCAGTACTATACAGGCCACTTTTATGCAGTGTTCTAGAGATGGTTGTCTGATGCAGATGTTTTTATCTTGAAATCTGTGATTTGTGAACCACTACTACTAAACACCTGCATAGGCCAAACAACTAACTAGGTGGCTTACGGTAATTTTGTGCAACTAACTTAAGGTTAAACACAATGAAATAGTTTGAATACCTATGCAAAAGCCATATTTGTTTTTGTCGTCTTTAGAAAAAATATTTTGTGATGCAAAATTTATGTTGACTTATACAAACACATTTTGAGAATCATTTGATGTGAAATATCACATGGAAAGAAATATTAAAGCATCATTTTATTACTGGGTGAAATGTGTGATTTTATCAAAGTACCATGTCTAACCCTGAGGATCTGAACCTTTGTAAGGCAGAAACTCCTCCTAGAAAATGTCCATAAATTGAGAAAATCTTGCAGTAAACATTACCTTCACACAGAATTATTCCTGGTATAGAAACAAAAATTTTTCAAGATGCACTACATTCTGGTCACTGCAGCTTTAAAAAAAAAAAAAAAAAAAAAAAAAGCTAAATATCTAAAGTCAGTTAGAATGAACATGCTGTATACATTAGAAAAAAACTTTCATTAATTTCATAAAAATATCATACAATACTATATAGTCAATAGTATAACAATATAACATCTTCTGAAGCCAAGTAACAAATGTTTAAGAACACGTCAGCCCAGATAAAGCCATAAAAATGTTACACGTACATAACTAAATCCAAAAAGAGTGCGGCAATTTCAGTGTACACTTAAATTGCAAAATAAACCTGAGCAAACAATGCAGTTTAACTTCAAAAAGCAGGAGAGAATCACACCACATCTTGGAAAGAGTTAAAAACCTTAAAAAATACTAGCAAACTGCATTCATCAAAACAGTGGAAAAGTAACTTATTAAAAAAAACAATACAAAGAAATGGCTACAGAGATGCTTTCATTAAAAAAAAAAAGTGACTCCTACAAAGTGACATGACTAGGATATGTTGGCAGAGAACTATGGAAACAAACTTCAGAAAGTATTCAGATCCATTAAGCTTCATCCAAAAGAAGAAGAAAAAAATAAAACAAAGGGAGACCATGTTAACTTCAAGGCCCAGTACACGCATAGTTCCGCCATACTTCAAACATGGGCATCAAACAAAGTGATTAGTATTCTGTTCACTTTGCCATCTGTCTACAAGGGCAACCTCTGCTTCTAATTTGCAGAATGTTTTAAAGTGTAAATAGTTTTAATAAAAAGCAGATTCCTTTCACTGCAAGTCCATTTATGAATGAGTACAGCAAATAGGGAAATTTGAGATGCTATCGTGAGATCAATAAATTGATACATTTGTTTGGCCGAAGACCATCGGCAAGGACAATGAGAGATATACATCAAGCCAGGAAAAGAGCCCCAAGGTCATATTTAAGAGGCAAGATGATGTGAGGTAACCTCGCAAATCTTGCACGCACTACTCGAAAAAGGAGATACCTCTGGAATTTGTTTCTTAGTCAAACATGTATTTTAAACACCTCTCCTTTATAAATAGTCCAAGTATGATGAGTAGTAAAGCAGGTGGACACATCATAAGGCTTAATATCCTCACTATAGCTACAACTAACAAAACAGGAAGTCTGGTATTCAAATAGAAGCATCCTATTTGGGGCTGATGCCATACTCACAAGTGATTCCCAATTAGCCTCCACCCCACAATGATTTGATTCAGCATCACTGAGGAAACAGGGCAACAAGGACACTTTGATCCCAAGTTATGACACACTCCCCCCCCAGTTGCACAACGCCTCACATCAACAGGAATGTTTCCAGAATAATAAATGTTAATTCTGCTTGTTATGTTTATAGCAAAAAACATAGCATGAATTTTGTTTTGGCTCAAAAGGCATACACGCATAATGGGGTGGGGGGGGATTCTGCTAGGTTGAAATAGTCCACTTTAACACAGCCCTATAAAATCGAAATCTGGCATCAAGCAGCTCTTATACATCATTCCATTTCTTTTATTCTACCTATTAAAAAAAGATTTTCTTTCATCACCAAAATGGTATACTTTTCCATGAGGAAAAACTGAATTAATACATGTTAAACATTCCCTCCCAATGTTTATGAATGAGGCCTAGTGAATGTGTACGTATGATTTCCCTGCAATGGACTGGTGTCCCATTCAGGGTCTTCCCCGTTTTACATCCTATGCTTCAAGGATAGGTTCTGGATCACCACAGCCTTCAACTAGATAAGTGGTTATTGATCAATGGATGGAGAGGTGGTCAAGTTATCAGGGCAATGAGAGTGTGGAAATGTAGCAAAGCTCTTAACTCAACAACAAATAACCTGAATTGACAACATAAATTTCTGCACATGAAACAACATGCCCTTTAATAGCTGCTGAAGAGACACCGCATTCATTAGACATTTAAAGCCTGTAACAAGTCAAACTATTCGGTAAACATTCAACATTCCAGCTTCAGGGATGGGGGGGTTCATATTTGGTTATGGAATTAATGTACCTCCCCATCACCTGGGGAGGTACATTAATTGTACATTAAATGTACCTCCCCATCACCTGCCTCCATCAAGTCCCTTAGCTTGTGCCAAACTGTATTTGTTCTCCTGTACTGAAAGGAGACAAACATGCACGGGGTCCAAAGAAATGCTAATGACAAAGGTGGCACAAAACATGCATGAGAAATTAACTATAGATTAAAAGGATTTATTAAAGTGCCTGCTGACTAAAAATTCCATGTATTCATTTTAAGGTGTCAAATATTCCTTTAATCACCGTCTGGGCACAAACACAATGCTTTCCTCTTGATTCATGTCAGCTTGATAGATGCATTCAGACTGATCATACCAGTGTCATTATTGTTCTTCCTTTTTTGCCAGATTTATCATGCTGACCAAAACATACCTCACATTTTTAAAGAAAAAAGTATGGAAAACAAAAAGATGTGATGCAAGGTTAAGACCTTTATATTTCAAAAGCATAGTAGTGGCACAAAACACTAACACTGCTGACAAAACACTACATAACTAAGTTACTTTGCATGAGTGGTTTACGTGAATCACTGATGTGGAATAAAGTTTGTTCTTTTGTACACTTACATTCTCAAAGAGAGCTTGCAGGGTTTCCAGATCCACAACAGTGTTATCCATATTCAGGATGGCTGTGGAGAATCAGAAGATGGGTGATTAGTCACTGAGGAGTGTAAACATGCAGAGCAACAGAGATTAATATCATAGGCGACATGACCTGTTGGGTACCTGGATTGGCAGAGCTACTGCAATGATACTGGTGCCAAAGGCTCCAGGAACAAGACTGTTTAAACCAGCCAGACAGTTTCTAAGGCTCTGGCGGTCACACTGAGACTTTGTACCAGTGTAATACAAGCTCATTCCTGACGTGGGCTTAAGTCCTGGGTAGTTAAATCTGTTAAGACGAAGACCCCCGATCAGGGTCAAAGCCCCAATGTGCAAAGCTGACAGCTTTAGCACAAATTTGGCATATTTCTTTCCTATTCCCACAGAGACCTCCACCACCTACGACTGCAAGGACCCTGCACACCCCTCATACCACCCATCTCTGACATACATAAGCAGCTTAACCTAGGTGTGAGCCTAGCTTCAATTAACAAAATTTTGCTTTCCAGACTGATACTGCACATCAGGCTGGTAGATGCTTATATTTAGGCATTTGCCAGAAGGTTTTCTCCGAAGTGACAAAGTGATTAAACAATTGTGGATTTCCCTACTGATAAAGAGCTGTAGAAACAAAATGGTTATCAAAGCAAGGCCCGTTTGTTTGATATCACTATTTTGCTAGTACACGTCACTCAAGGAGCTGTCGATAGAAGTGAAATATGATCAGTAAAATATGTACCTAAATGCAACAGATAGTGATGATCAAACTTATGCAGCCGATTATATCCAATTTAAGATACTAAAAGCAAACTTTTGAGAAGGAATTAAACATCAAGATAGCAAATTATACACACAAGGGACTACCAATAAAGTCAGGGATGATGGATATCAGACCTGTAAAACTGCTCAAAATGCAGTAAAAAAAAAACATTTTTAAACACACAAAAAACAAACATACAATAGATAAATGGCACAGTCCTACTTGTTTTTGCAAGTACTGAGAACAAGCCATTTTTTAAGATTTACTCTCACTTCCCTGCAATTATATGTGGGAGTGTCTTTGGAACCAATTCCACCTATCATCCTATAATCTCCATTTATACCTGCATACATTTAGTTTAGGTGCTGACATTAGCTCATAGGAGCATCTTGTTTTACTCCAACAGATGCCATGTACCTGCACCTGGAGGCTCATAGGCCTTAACGAAACCTGAAGCCAGTCCTGTTGGCTGATGCATCTCCTAGCGCGTGAGCGGAAGCGCAGGCCTGTCGTTTTATAACAAGCATAAAAACTGCAGGCTGCGCAGCCTGAGGGGAGCAACATTACCTTTAAAAAAAAATCTGTCCTGGAACAAAGCAGTCATGTTTAAATTCCTGATGTCGCCTTTTTGTCTAGGCACGGGGATCTGGCGCCCCAAACCATAATCCTTCAAAAGTAAATGTTTAAACACAAACAGAGCTGAAGCTGACAATTGTTTAATCAGTGATATAGCATTATGGTGCCGTGTTCAGCATGGTGTGAGCACACGACGCAGCAGTGGATACAGACCTCTTCCACGCTTTTTCACTGTTGGAAATATGCTATATCTGAAAACACAAACGTTAACTTAGGATAAATTTGAAATGGGTTTCTCACATATTGAGAAGTAGTTGAGACAAAGCTCAGACAGGCTGGACTAAGGGGAAAAGTGGTAAGGCATAAAAGCAATTGGAGGAAAATCCTCCGGAACCTTAATCGCTGGTGAAAATAACTGACCTTTAGCCATGCCCACTGATGGGGTTACCGCATCTGGTCAAGCGTCAGGCCATTTCAAGTGAGAATGCAATTTAGACTTGGCAAACGGATCAACTTTAATGAGGTTAGCTTAATGGGGTATGAGTAGTAACATCCTAAAATCATAACCCATAGCAGCACTAAATGGAATCAGAAGAGAGGATTTCTGTGGAGCATTGTTAACTGCAGACTCAAAATTAGGTACTAAATCCTAGTTTTCCATTCAGTTTCTGAATGGGAACTGCTGAGGTTAGCAATGGAATGGGTAACCAGAGCCCAAATCTCTTCATAAAATTTCCAAACGCATTCATAACAATTATTTCTGTGGATTGAAGAAATATTTTTCTTTTTTTCCCCTTTTTGTTGTTTGAAGAAAAAAGATAATCCTTGTTTAGAACAAGCTATGTTGAGTGCAGTTATGACTTACAGTAACTTAAAAACTAAGCAGGGGTCCCTGGAGTGGTGTTGAAATTTATTTTGCTACCTTAAAACAGTCATGTGACTAATGTAGCCAGTTAGTAGTTATTACAGCTATCCATAAGATATGCCCATTCAAGTTAAGAAAACTGCACCTTACTTTAATTTAGTTTTATTTCTTACCCAAGAATCAAATTTGGATACTGTGTCTGTTGAGGGAAACTAATTCTATAAATAGGGCTCTTAAACAGTAAAATAATCAAATATAGCTTTATCACAAAGGAGTGATACCTAAAGACAGTTTAAAAATATATTTGTATTGTTTAATTAAAACTGAAGGATTTTAGAAAGAGTACCATGCTCACAAACAGACTGTATGGAACTTGCCTATCAGGTCAACATTACTGGCAGATTTGTATGCTGGGGATATCATGTACAATATTTTCAAAAATAATTTGAAATTTACCAATGTTTGATCATCAGAATATACCCAACTATACAAGAAAAAGATATGTTAAACTTGCATGTAGTCTACTTGTATGTAGGTGTTTTTTTTAATAAAACAGAAGAAAAAGAAAATGTAACTTGGACAGTATTAAAGGCACCCTTCCTTAGTATTTGGTTGCAAAACCCTTGGCAATGATGACAGTCTCCAAATGTTTCTTGTAGCATCTACAAGCTTCTTTCACCTTTCTTCCACTCCAACTGCAGTTTGTTCTAGCCCCTAAATGTCTGCAGAACTGCATTTATTTGCAGATACCAGCTCTTTACAAAGGACTTCAATTGGGTTGAGATCAGGACTCATTGTTGGCTGGTTTACACCAGTACACTTTTTTCTTTCTAACCTTTGTTGAATTTTTAAGTTTGGTGATAAAAGTTTTTCTGATGGTTCCTGACAGATTTCTTGTCTCGAAAGCACTGAAATGAAACTGATCTTTTAAAAGCATTAAAGCATTCATGAATTAACTAATGAATGATAATTTCATGAATAATTTGAGCATGATAATTTTATATCACAGATGTGAATTATTCAAAATGGGGACAATAGTTCTGTTGTGGCACCTTTTTAGTTTTTAATACTATTTTCACACATGCTCTTTTCTAATTGTTATTGTTTTATCCCGTGCTGCTCTGTATCAAACAAATGAGCGCATACGAACCAAAGCGGTTTCATTGCCTACTCTTATCAGGACATTCTGTACATGATGCATCAAAAATGAAAGGGGGCCAAATAACGTTGACCAGGACTGTAAGTTGAACCACCAGGTTTCTAGTCTGTTCAAATTCAAATTTTTAAACAGGTTATCTGCTGCAGTCTTCTGCACATTTTGGGAACGCATGGCACATTTTAGGTAGTGTAGCCATTGTATTCAAGCTACAACTCTAGTCATAGTTCACGTCACAGGAAAATCCTTATAAGTAGCTTAATATACAACACAAAGCCACTTTTGACAAAAGTTTCAGCTGAAGTAATAAATAAAATTCGCTCATAAGGAATTTACCAGGAATCCAACAGAGTAAAGCCACTGTATTTACTGTTTTACAATATGGCAAGATTTTTCTGTCAAGATCTCACAAAGACAGCATGTACAACTCATTCAGTCACACCACAGCAAAGATTCAGAATAAGATTTTCAAGCCAAATGAAGCAGTGTGACAAACAAAAAACCAAACCGTGAGAAGTTTATGCATTCTGCAAGGTGGTGAAGGAAAAACTATTTTCCACATACCCTCAGCTGCTGACCATTGAGTAGTAAATATATTGAATCTTGGGTTTCAGTTGAAATTACTTTCAGTCCTACCACAATATGTTCAAAATAGTTATTTTTTTCCAGCCCAATAGCACTACATATCAATCAGGCATATATGTTTTTCATGTTCACTGTGGGGAAAAAAAAGCTACTTCTTCCAATGCGAAACAATGGTCACGACTTTAAGAAAGTGTCTAAAGATGAAAGGATGGACATAGGTTGCCGAGGGAAATGTTGATGCAATGTGAACATTACCACTATAGTGATTTAGTGAAACAAAGGCCTGATCACAAACTATTTAACAAAAATACAACATATGGAAAAGAGATTTAATAAAGAGGGAAGTTACTCATATAAGTATCAATTCTTATGGAAAAAAAGTTTTTCCTAGTAATAAACCAACAATAATAATAAAAAGGATATGGATAAAAAACAGTAGGTCTAATAATAAATCTGACATGAAGAACAGTACAGAATAGTGCTCACGACTAGCATGCAAATTCATCATACTTCATTTGGCTCACTACTGTACAGCTATGAAGACACCTGGGAGGCACAGGGGAGAAAAATTTCTCATACATCACTTATGAGCATTCTGCAACACTTAACCTTCATAAGTCTGCAAACCACCACTGCAAGAAAAAACATCATGGAAAACCAGACTAAGGATCCGTAGGCAGGAAATATATAAACATATTGATTAAATTACAATAGAACACTACTGTATAATATTTTATAGTAATATAAAAATTAATTTTAGTAAAGAATAAAATAGAAAATCACATGCCATAAAAACTTGGGAATATAAAAGATTCATTAAAACTATAGAAAGAGACCCATTTAAGTTTAAATAAATTATAAAGTTTGAATTATAGATGTTGAATTATTTTGACTTAATAGAAAGTAAATGCTTAGAGCAACTTTTGCCTTCAACAAGTATGAAACAACCTTTTTTAATTAAAGAAATCACATCTGACAGATGACACACACTGTATGAATCAGCTCCATGTAGTTGCCACTGACACAGATGGCAGATAAACTCCTTTGTTCATTTGGTTTTCATTATTAACTCAGAGTTAAATATTTCACTGCAGAAAGAGGACCATATCATTGTTTTCAGATTTCCCAGTATGACTGTGCTGAGTTCCATCTGTGAGCTTCCAAAATACCACGTACCTCACGGCGCCACTGCTGGCGCCTTGCTACGCGGCTCGCCGTACGGAGAGTGTTTAAGGGGGTCTTGTGGGTGTCCACATATTTCATAACAGGCTGAAGTTCCAATCCATCTTTAACAAACCACCTTTCAAAACAATGCAAACGCAATAAAACACCAGCATGTTTACGCTTTTGCTGTGGCCTGACCGTGCAGGTTGACTCTGGCTGCCTGAAAGATGTGAAGAAATGCACTGGAAGTTACAGGCATTTTGTTTAGTGGTTAAGAAATTATGCTGCAAATCAGATGCCAGTACAACTACTGCTAAGTTACTGTCCTTGGAAAAGCACATATTTGCAAAAGGGAACGTAAAGTAAGACCCAAAACAGCAAGCAGTCTGAAAACTACTTATCTATATTACATTACTGTAATCTTGTATGACTGTAACCAAAACAGCTAGAAAAACATGTTTTGCCAGTATTTTGGATGTCAAATATGAAAACATGCTACAGAAACAACAGCTCCCTTTTATGATAAAATATCATTTCCTCAGGACCAAATCACTTTATATAAGCAGACCATCAGTTTGAATCACAGGTAAACAAACATGATAGAGAAATTTAGTCACAGAAACATGGACCATTTCATCATGAACGGCACATGAAAAAGACCCAACTGGCATCAGTCTTGTGAAAGGAACTAACTCATCATGATACACAAAAATACACAGATAAACTGAAGGGTTCCCCATTTTAAATGAGTTCTTTCCAAGCAAGGGTCCCATGTTGTTTACATGTGTGATGAATGTGCTGAAGCTGTAAGATAACGGGAGGAAATGCGGTCATTGCCATCTGCAATCTGAACTTTTCTCTGGGAGCGAAAGACACGTCAATGGTGAAACAATGAAGGGAAAAAAAAAAAAAAAACTGTGGTTAAAAATAAATAAGCATGGGGGACCGCCAGAGTGGCTCAAGTTTGTCAAGGAACCGCGACTGACGGGAGGAAAAGCCTTGTTTGTGAACGATCCATGGTTTTGTGGGCCACCACATGAGTGTATGATGCTGACAGGGCCCTGAGACCCGCAGAGTTCCTCTTCCAGAGAGGGAGAGGAAACCAGCCTGGCAGTAATGAAAATTACTGGTTGATGTGGAGAAAATTATACACTGGTTCAGGGTAGATTGGCGAACAAAAGTCGAGCCCCATGGGGATTCTGACCATACTGGATTTGGCAATTGTCCAGAAGGCAGGGGTTTTCCCTTCTGGATCCCTTCCAATTTGATTTGGCACCATCCACCCCCTACCCCCACAGACACGATGAGTGGCCGAGGTGTGGAAATAGCGGTCAGAAGGCCTCCTGTGACGCACACCAGCCAAAGCCATTGTTGCTGAAGTTCAGCGGAAGCACCAAAAAGGCATTCTGTGGCGGGTGGGAATGATGGGGGAATGGAGGGGACTCCTGGCTGCCATCTGGGAAGCAGGCAACTCAGTGGTCATGCACATGAACATGTAAGTGAAAAGCAGTTGGATGAAGTCCAAGGGGGCACTGTTGTTGTACTATTAAATAACTGGAACTAGGCCAATAAGGCATCCCATCTTAAAAAGGAGTAAAATTACAACAATTTGGGGTCATGTAGGAAAAAAGTATTATTGAGAATTTGATTAACCCCCCCCCCACTGACTGATATTAATAAATATTTTATCAAGAACAGTGGTGCAGTGGATATCAATGTTGTAGCACCTAGGCAGGGTGAGAGGATGTCTGTTCCCTGCTGTATCTGTGTGGAATTTGCTTGTCCTCCCCATCCTTGTGTAGGTTTCCTTTGGATGTTCTGGTTTCCTTCTACAGATATGTGTTTCAGGGTAACTGTGACTCTAAAGTGCCTAGAGAGTGTGTGTGTGTGTGTGTGTGTGTGTGTTACATTGCTCTAATGTATAGATGGGTGAATGAGTACATTAAGTTTATGGCAGTCTATCTAGCTTTGCAAGTCACCTTGAATAAAAGATGTCTGCTAAAAACTACATGGTATTTACTGAAAGTCGCTTTAGAAAGAAGCATCTGGTAAATGTATAAATTAAAACAGGAAAGTCATATGCAAGTACTGAGGGGTAATCATGTAACTTACCATGCTGAATGTCCTTCATGTCCAAATGCAGGCTGGACATCAGAATCCCTACTGCTTGCGACCGCTTGTTGTTTAAAAGCTTCACAACCTGCAAAAACCCCCCCCCAAAAAAAAAACAACAACATTTGACATTTATTAACTGCTCGTCCGTTTCAGGGTTGCGGTTGTCTGGAGTTCATTCCAAAGTCATTGGGTGCTAGGAAGCGGTACACCCTAGATGGGACACCAGTCCATTGCAGGGTAGCCACACACAGAGTCCAGATGCTTTTCTCCAAACTGAATAGACTAAAAGGTTTAGATGCAAACAGGCAATTACTGAAGCACAGTCATGCTGTCCAATAACACCTTTTTTTTTGCTGGGGAATGTTACACAACAAGCTGTTCAAAGAATTGAGTATGAAAGGAAATACAAAAACGATCATGACGGATGGTATGACGCAAATTTATATAGTTGTTAGGAAATTAAGAGAAATGAATCCAAAAAGTTTTGAGACCTTCTTAAATGCTGAGGGATTCTGCAGTTCTGTGGGGCAAAGCGAGTTCATTCAACCACATTGAAGTTAAAACTGAGTGGGAGCACCAAAAGGCCAGAGGTGGAGGAGCGCAGTGCTCCATTATCCATTATATTTCCTCAAGACAGCATGAGCCACACATAAATATAAAGAAGGATCTAACAAAATGAAAATCCATTCTTAAATCTCAGGACACTGAACTGTTGATTGTTCTCACAATGTGCCTCCTAACCATTGAGCTCCACACCGATCGCTAACGAACGGGACTCATCCAACAAAGAGAACCACTTTCAACACTTCTGCAGGAAGGAAAGCTCACTCTTATTGTTGCCAGGTGTCACAGATGACAACCACAGTACAACTGCTGACCACACATGCAAAACGTAACCAAATACACCTGTATCCCAGGTCACAATTAAACGAACCACTGCTTTGTAGCTGAACAGAATACCTCCACTGTCCATTCTCGTTAGGTTGAATGCTGATTCAGGCGTTGCCTTCAAAGTGCCTGCTGGTCGAGCCAGACCTCGAACACGGCATACATTCTGCGGTTTAACCATGAAGGGAATGTTGGGAAACATGCAGGGTGAAATTTCCTTTGTTTTGACCTTTACAGGTCCCAAGGCACCCAAGTCCTTCTTTGTAAGGCAATTAAATAATCAGGAAAATGATAATTAAAGAGAGAAGGGGGGGGGCTGTATATGATTAGAAATTAACAGTGTCCATTTCCCATCGGCAAGCAGCTGCGCCACTCTCAGACCAAAACCCTGATTAAATAATTAGCCTGACAGCACTTTTAAATCTAGGCCAAAATGTCTGCTTCCAGAGGGGAAGCCCGGGTCACCTCACCGCAAAGGCCCGAGTTTCCATTTCTATTTCACCCGAACCTAGAGAACAAAAAACAATTCTCAGAACCCTGCTCTCCAGATTTCTATCGAAGCTCTGCACAATGGTCAGTTTCTCTAAGCAAAAAAACCTTTGGCTGGTACTTGTGTCTGGAAACGTTTCTCAACCTAGGAGAAAAAGGCGGGCATAAAATGTAAACAAGTGATCTAAAGGTCTCACCTTGTACTGACCTGACTACAGCCAAAACCATATAAATAAACTATATATGCTCCACAAAGTTATGCAGTAATGGAAACACAACTGTCCATAATACTGGCCAGTTTCAGGAAACTTGTGTCATTCCTCTAGGAACCCTATTCCCGTTACTTCCAGAATCATATTAAAATCCCACAGACAATTTACCGTACCGTTCGCAACAAACTCATTTGTGGGTCGATAGCAACTTGTTCAAACCGATAGGACATCCGAGGGCATTTCAAACAATGTGAAACAGAGTGCTGTATCAGCTGGCATCGGTGTTTAACCGTACCAAGAGACCATTCGTACTACCGGACTTGCTGATAGCATGAACTCAGATAGCGATGTTTACTTCCAACACAGCATGGCTAACCCTTCTTGAAAAACAGTTTAAAAAAAAAAAAACCAAACTTGCCTTTTTCCCCTCTAAGGTCGCAGCAATAAACAGTCTTCTCATTTCCAATACATAAATCTTGTAAGAACTAGAGAAAAGGGGACTATAATGGGGTGGAACGCCATGCTTCACACCCTGGCCCCTGTTCATGCTTAGAGAATCCAAGGCTGCCAAGTTTTGGCACAAACATCAAAGTAAGGATATGGCTCTAGTATCATATAATTAATTTATTTCCATGTTTTCCTTAATCAACTGATATAAAAGTGCCATACTTTTAATATGTGGAGAGTGCTTGCCAAAAGCAATCTGTGCCAGAAAAGACAAAAATGTCTGCAGACCTCAAACATTGCCAACACCTTTTACGTGCAACTGCACGTGTGCTTAACACCCAAACATACACATTCCGTTTTTTTTGGGTGGGCGTTTAAAAGGGGAAAAAAAAAAAAAAAAGCCCAGCAGTCAAATAACTCATTATACTCTAAATCAGTGCCACATTCTCCCATGATTCAAAAAAAAAAAAATGCAACAAATGAAAACCAATGCAACTAAATTGCATTTTTTTTAGAGAATATATGGAGCAATTTTTTTTTAAACCCTCCTCCTAAAAAAAGGAATGTGCAAGTTTGGGTGTTGTCCTCAAGTTCTCTCAATATACTGTTCACTTACTCACTCACTCACAGAAGCAGATATTTTCAAGCATTTCAGGTTGAGCATCAACCACAGGTGCAACCTGACATTTAAAGCAACTGTATTTCAAATTCAGGGACGAATTTTACACCCATACAGCACCCTACTTATTGGATTACTTACTTCCCCCGTTATTAGATTTCTGTTTATTCCAACCAACAGGTAATGGGAGACCCAAAAGGGGTCCTATTCTGACTCCCTTGAGGGACTGTGCAGCAAAGCCAATGCTCAAATTCAAAGACTACATCTTTCCAGTCTGAAATGGAACACAAAAAGAATTTTTCACTCTTTGGAGGTCAAGTGCCTGGGTTCCTGTACACTGTTTGGCAACCAGCATTGCTTTCACATTTAGGCTGGAAAAAGGAAAAAAAAAATTAACCCTTCATTTCCAGGTTAAAAAAAATGATCAAGCCATTAAATTTGTTGAACAGATTTCATGAGCGCCTGATAAAAACAACGGTGCGGCAATCTACAGTTAAATGCCTTGACTGTTTCTTGTGCAGATTAAAATAAAAGGGAATGGGTTCTTGTTTTCCCAAACCAGGCTGCATAATAAATGTGTTTCTCTCTTCAGAAGTAGAACCAGCAGTAGCAGAAGAAAAATAATTACTTTAGTGGTACAAGAACAGCAGACAAACAGAGAAACCACAGACTCCTGAAAAGACCATAACATAATTTGTATCTTAGTTAGGCAACAAATATAAGGCCAGGGTCCTAAAGCACCGAGAGCATCGACTAAAAACGTACATGTTGCCCAGAATTAGCTGAGAATGCAGGCTTACAGTACACGTGTAACTTCATTCCTTACGTACATTACACCAATTTGCCTTTTACATCTACATTTATTTATTCGATTCCTTTTTCCAAAAAAAACTTAAAATGTGAGGTCTGTACACAGAAATGATTTACCCATTTATAATACACCAGAGTGGTTTTTACTGTATCAGTTCAATTCAAGTACCTTGAGCAAGAGTGCTATAGCCTGAGCAGGGATTTAAACCTGAGGATTTTGATGAGAAGGTGACGATTAATCAACACACCACCAGCTACCTGCACATTTAACATCTTCAGTTTTCAGTGTACCTAATCATGCTGTGTCAACTGCTTGAAGTCTGATCATGATTCCCCAGACTTTAGGAATTTCACAAAAAAAAAAGGTTCCTTATGCACACCATTGTCTCAAGACCCGAGCAATTCCATCAAATCCAATCTTTAGTTACCCAAATGGCACCCAATAAAAATAAGCCCTGAGTGTGTGATCATCTCTATATATTTCATAGGTCTTCCCAATGTCTACACCATCCTGAAACATAAATCCCTGTTTGAAAAAATGAGGTATTCTGTGCTTTATTTCAACATGTCAGAGAAACTGAGGTCAAATCCATACATGCTCTGCTCTCGCTGTCTGAGCCTCACAGCTCCACTTTTTCTTATTAAATGATTGCCAAGGCAGTAAGCACCTAATCCAACAATTGCCGGGATAATTACCATCATTACATTAATCTCATCTGTATGGGCACAGACTGCTGGAACAAAAAAGACTGCTGGAGGTCCCTGTTAGACAAAATACATATTAGAAAGTTTTCAAAAATAAAGTTGTGAGAAAACATGAGAAAAAGCAGCTTATTTTCAGTGCATCAAGAAATGTGCAAAGCTTGTTTAATGAGTGCAAAAAAAAAAAAAAAAAAACACTACCACTAAGACAGTGTATTTGTACGTAAAGGAACCTGCTACATTTCTAGAGCTGAGAAATCAGAACAGAAAACATCCATATGACCTCAAAAGAAATCTGTGAACTGTAAAAACAGAACAAATCTGCCACATACATTCACATCCTTATGAAAAGATGTGGATGGCAGCACAGGGAGTTGCACCACCAAGTCCTGCTCACCATGTGCCAGTTACTGGCTCCATGTTTTGAGCTCCTCACTCATCAGAAACAGTGAGAATAGACCTCACACCACAGAACTGCTGCTGGAGCAGCCACATGTAATCCTCTGCAGAGGGCAACAGATGGCAAGCCTTCTGGCACCTTCAGTAATGCAGAACATCAATGGCCTGGGTGAGCGCGTGGGGGAGGACGACAAGATTAATCCAAACCATCATAGGCTATACTTCCATACCAGCCGTGGGTTTGAGAAGTTACCACATGCTGACGGCAGCCAGTTCAACCAGAACATCTCAACCTGGCAAGTAATCTGATTGCCTGACAAGACTTCATATCCCGCAGAAAAACTCCTAGAAGATTTAGGAATCAGCTGCATACACAGTATATAATCCTCACCCACAAGATAACTTATAGTGATTAAGTTCCTCTTGGTTCCAAAAAGAAGAGTACAGGCGATTCCCATAATAGAAGCAAATTCCAGTGCTTCTGAAGTATAAGCAAAATTTTGGGTTGACTGACTGTTGGATTACATTCATACATTTAGCTGACAATTTTCTCTTAAATGCGGTAAAACTCAGAGTAAACAAAAGTGCATTTCACAACAGGCGACTTTTAGATGCAGACACACAACTAATCAAAGCAATTTGCCCAGTATTGGTCTTTTTGCTGCTAAGCATTTACCTGACAGAACTGAGAATCATCTACGATACCATGAGATGGTGTGATGCAAATATACGTAGTTTTTGGATTAGGAGAGAAGGGAATCTAAACAACACGGGTGTTGGGCTTATACTTGAATGCTGACAAAGTCAGGAGTTAAGAAAAAGAGGAAGTTGTGTTAATCAAATTGAAGTCAAAATTGAGAGAGACCACAAACTTTTGATTTGGACCTCTCATAAAAGGAACCATTAAGTGGCTAGAGGTGCTGAAAGTTAACACAGTCTGGTTAAGTGTCAAGCTCACCTGCTTAGCCTTCGATCTGGTGATGGTATCTGACAGCGGCTTCTTCTTCTCCTTCACTGCAGTTTTGGAAAACAGCTCAACAAACTCGTCAAAATCCAGGGTTGGTTCTTCTATGTTCTCCCAAACCAAAGGCCCAGTGGAATCTCTAAAGATGACAGGGGGGCTTTACAAATTTATAGGCAGAAGCATGTCAAATCCATACTGGTTCAGCATCCACAGTAGCAAAAGATAAACCTATTTTCACCAGAAGCCTCCCTGCCCTCCCTCTATCAGCCAGAGCTCTCTGTAACTCACATTACCAGCTGCAAGCTCAGCTTTGTTTTGCCCAGTCTGTTCGAATGCAAGTATGGCTTTGTCACCTACTGAATTAAAAACATGGCATTCAACTCAAAATGAATCAAGTTCTCGATAGAGTTAAGGCTAACCTATAACCTTTTTTCCCCATGTTTTTGTCCAAACAAAAACAAAAAACATACACAAAACGTTAAACCAACATTACTTTCTTGTATGCAGCTGTATTCTGGTCCAGTATAAAGGCTTCATGGGCCGGGGTGGTTCAATGACTTCTTTCCGAGCCCCCTTCTCCTGCGCCATGCCCAGGGCGTAGAGTCCCAAAGGCAAGGGGGGAGGAAGAGATCCTAACCCAAACTGCAGAGGGGGGGCACCTGCACCCTGTGGAGGAGGGGCCATTGGCAGCGGTGGGGGACCCCCAGTCCCGGGCAATGGGGGTGGTGGAGGGGCAATCCCAGTCCCCGGCAAGGGGGGTGGTGGAGGGGCAATCCCAGTCCCAGGCAAAGGGGGTGGCGGCGGTGGCGGCGGAACCCCAGTCCCGGGCAAAGGGGGCGGTGGTGGGGGTGGCGGCGGTACCCCAGTCCCGGGCAAAGGGGGCGGTGGTGGCGGTGGCGGCGGCGGCGGAACCCCAGTCCCGGGCAAAGGGGGCGGTGGCGGCGGAACCCCAGTCCCGGGCAAAGGGGGCGGTGGCGGCGGTGGCGGCGGAACCCCAGTCCCGGGCAAAGGGGGCGGTGGTGGCGGTGGCGGCGGAACCCCAGTCCCGGGCAAAGGGGGTGCTGGCGGCGGAGCCCCAGTTCCGGGTAAAGGGGGCGCTGGTGGTGGAACCCCAGTCCCAGGCAAAGGGGGCGCTGGTGGTGGAACCCCCAATCTGGGTAATGGGGGCGGCGGCCCACCAATCCCAGGTAATGGAGGTGGAGGAGGGGGTGGGGGCATTGAAACTCCAAGCACAGGTAGAGGTTGGGGTGGTACAGTCAATCCAGGAAGTGGTGGTGGCAGTGGCGGTGCTGGTAATCCAGGAGGGGGTGGGGGCAGTGGGGGCTGAATCCCACTTTGCTGGTGCTGGCATGTACAGATAAAACCCTGGCCTGTTTTGGGGGACATGGATACAGGACTCTCTAAGGGGTGCCCTGAGGTTGGGCACGGGACAGGCGGAGGGTGTGGGGCAAACTCCCAGTCTTTAGCAGGCTGCAATGGTGGTGTTCTGTCTGGTAAAGGCACTTTGAAAGGAAAGCTCTCATCCATGGGAGATGTCTGCACTGACTTAGCCTCTAGGCAGCTCAGCCCCACCCTCTCAGTTTGCAGGTCCACGTCACAGAAGGCCAGCAGCTCGGCCTTCTCAACCCCGCACTCCTGGTCCTTAGTGCTGGTGGCATCCTTCTCCAGTGTGGGGTACTGCTTCTCCAGCTCAGCAATCTTGGTCCTCAGGTCCTCTATGGTCTGCTCAAGCTGCTGAATGACACTGATGTGCTCATCCTTTAGCTTGACAGTCTTCAGGACAGACTCCTCCTGCAAAAAAAAAAAAAAAAAAGCAAGAACCTGAATTTTACAATAAAGGAGCAGCTTATCTTCAGGTGTGACAGATGGTAATACAGAAAATGAGGGTTTACAGGAAGATCATGTCTTCAGTGTCAAAGTGAGCCCAGAATATATCCATAGAAATTGGGAACATGCTCAGAAATTGTCTCAAACAGAGCCATTATTGCCATTAACTCATTGAGAACTTGGGGCCAGAGAAGGTGGCTTTAGGCTATTTAATTCAGAGATGATCAGGAGCAAACAAGGCCTGAAGGGTCTGTTTTCCTGCATTTCAGCCATGGTCCCTTGATAAGAAACCAAGATTTCCTGCAAAGATTAAGCGTCAACATTTTCAAAGGGACAAGCAACAACTATAGGAGCACAACTCTGCTCTACAAACAAGGTACATAGGACAGAATCCATAGTCCATGCAGTCAATGGGGACTGTTGTGATGCAGTTACAGAACCTCAAGCTAAACGTTGCTAGGTTTGAACATATACAATTGAACATGTATAACCAAAACAGAAAGGGCCTTAAGTTCACAAATGTTAAAGCAGTATTTTCTGGTGTAATAAATATGTGTTTGTCAGGAGCATTGCTGATGGTCATCCAGTCCCGGTGAGACAGCCCAAAAGAGGGTGCAAAGAGCTAGACTGACCGTATTGCCCTTGGCGGTACAATGATTGCTTTCCGATGCTGCTGATGGGATGCACGTCCCTTATAGGAGCTTTCCCATTAGCAGCATTCATTGTACTGTTTTGCAAGTTCCATTTAATCCCATTTTTAATAAATGATATACTTAATTGAACGTAACTTAAATGTATTCATTTCAAATGACAAATTAAATGCAAAAACTATGTAGTGAGATTTTGGAGACTTCACGTTTAACTAAGTGAACCTTCAAAATGAAAGTAATGATTTAAAGAGCATTAGGTGTTTTGCCTCTAGTTCTGTCACAACTACAAATTAAATCATTGAACGTTAAAGCTAAGGGGGTGCTGCCCTCTACTGGGAAGGTTGTACACTCTGCTTTAAAACCTTGCACTCATCCATCAGACATAAAACACCTCCTTGTCCAAGGCAAGCAGAGACCACGAGTCTATCCCAGAGGTATAGCACGTGAGGGAATATGCTCTCATTGCACAGTCAGATAAACTCATTCATTCACACAGATACGCACTAAGGGCAATTTAGAGTCACCAATTTATCTGAAACACATTTGGATTGAGGGAGGAAACCGGAACATTTTGAGGAAACCCACACAAGGGGAACATAGACTGAATGACAATCAACCCCACATCCAAATGCACAGCCCAGGAGCTCTGAGGTGCCAGCACTACCCGTTCTAGAACTAGAGAGTCTTTCCATTAAAGTACTTTACTGAATTTTGCCATTTAGCATTACAGCTTCAACAACCAACAAGCTAGCAAACATAGATCTTAACATTTCTTTTGATAATATGTGGAGTTAAAATGCCATAAAACTTAACACTAACAAACATACCATGTTCTTTGTATTATTGGTACTATACTATTGTACTGTAGCTCCTACATGCTGTTTAATGCTATTGCCATTTTGAAACATTACCTGTAGCTCACGGATCTCCTCTCTCTGCTGCTTCTTCAAGCTGAGGATAATCGCTTGATGCTCTGGGAGTGAGAAGGAGAAACTCATCATGATGCAGACTTTCTCTCAGCCTGTGAAACTCAATCTTCTTTATGCAAAGCTATAATCTGTACTGAGAAAGCGCCACACCAGAAATTGTCTCCTCAACCAAAACCAACCATCAGGAGATAGTACATGTGCTCCATAAATAAAAATATAAGTGTTTAAAGACAGCATTATTACAAAAACAGACAAAAACAAAATTATGAAAGCACAAAGAAATTACGTTACCATCGATAACATGCAAAAACAGAGCAGTTAAAGATTAGACAAGAAGTTTCTTCAACAGCACACTCACAAACATGGACGTGCCATCTCTGATTAAAGCTAAAGAAAAACAAGCCAAATTAATGGGGAAATAAATGTGGCTGCCAAGTATGATGTCATCAAACAGACATTCCCTAGACATGCAGAGGGCTCTGGCTACACAAAAAGCAGATTCTTTTATTCCCCAGGAAAACTGATGGGAAAGTTCAGCAGCCCACAAGGGCTGGGAATCCCACCACGTCTTGGCCATTCACTCTAGGTTGCTGAGCAACACTGCATTTACAGCAGCTGGAAACAAGAGTTTTTCACTAAAATGAAGGCTAAAAAAATCTGTAGTTATAAAAAAAGCAACATTTCAAGCTTTTATTTGACAATACAACAGTTTGAGAGAAGATGGACTATGTCACAGATAAAAAAAAAATTTTTTTTAAAAATCAACACCTACTAGGTTACTTACCTTCATTATCCTCTAGTGTCACTATTGTATGAAGTAAAGGAAAAAAGACTGAGTTTTAGAAATAGCCCAGAAAGAGAAATGCAGAAATAAGTCCCATCAAGGATCAAAGTGATTTTTTTTTTTTTTTTTTTTTATGTGCGCATCACCATGGCATCGAAGCAATCCTAACCCTTAAAACCCCCTTCTGTTCAGGTGAAGTACGAGCCTTGCATATTTTAACTTGTGTTTTCCTTTCTTCGAGGATGCATAAATCCACAAGCTCACAAAGGCCAAAGCGGTAGGGCCTGTAACTGACTGCTGAGAGGGGTTTCAATGGGGGAAACTAATGAAAAGCTAGAGAAAGGAACTAGGGAAGTGCAACAGAGAGCATCGCCATGCATCAACCTGGGTGAGCATCAGTGAACATACCCGGCTCTGTGTACTTCAGCCCTGGTCGCTCCTCTGCTCCGGGTTTGGGTGGAGGCCACAGAGCCTGGATGCGGCCTGGGACACGGCCCTCAAAGTGCTCCACTGAGTGGGGGGGTTGGCTGACTGCAGCCCAGGTGTACAGCTGGTCTTGCTGAAAGATAGTGATATGAGAGAAAGAAATCAATAATTGAGACCCTCTCAGACCCAATACTGAGGCTGAGAAGAAGGTGAAAGACCAACAACTCTCACACAGAAGAACAGCCATAGAGCCCATATTCTCACCAGACTTTCCATTACAAAAATGGATTCTCACCACTGCCCTGAAAACTGCCACTGCACAGCAAAAATTGTTGAATCTCGCTAAAGTGAACAGTAGTGTCAAAATACATTTTTTCCAGACACACTTCTCTCTTGATCTCCATATCTGCACCATTAACTTTCACTACATTACCAATTTTTTGAAGCTTTACTCCATATCAGTACTGCATATAGCCACTAAGGTAATACATGAAGGCAGAAACAGTAGCATTGGACTAAATAATTTTTCATCTAGAATCATATGCCTATCTGTACTGTATGACTGTCAGTGAAATGCTTTTTTCCCCCTGAGTTGTATGTTGCTTTGGAGAACGGTAACTGCTGAATAAAAGTAAAGAGATAAGGCATCTAGCGACTCTGAGGTTTATGATTATGTTGCTTAATTATTGCTTTCAAAGAAACAAACACAACCATTCCTCAATTTAAAAACATGATATGCTCCTGGAAATTGGTTCAAAAGGCAAAAATTCAGAAGTCCAAATGATAATGTACCATTTTAACTAAAAAAATTATAATATGTTCCAAGGTAGACCTAAGTACAACAAAAAGTTGTACTCAGTAAGAAATAGCACTGCTACCTTGGAAAATACAGTTAGCAAAATGCCCAACTGTTAAACTGAAGGAATATTGGACAAAAATGTTACATACATGATAGATTATTCATATTTTATTATGAATTTTCCTCAACATAAAATGATCAATTTAAATTAGTTAGGGCAAGAAACTGACTAACCAACATGCATATGATAGCACAAAATAACAGAAAACAATCTTTATTATCCCACTTACTCCAATAAAATGCCGCCATGATGTGGTAAACAGAGCCCACCCCCCCCCCAAAAAAAAAAAAATAAAAATAAACACTAATGCAGGGTTAATGAAAAATCAATATTTTCTGTCTTTCAGTTATTGTGAGAAAAGAAAATAAAATGTCTAGGAAATGGATAAATTGTTACAACAAGATGTGCACATGACAAATATAATATTATAAAGACCTGCTTTGACCCCTATGCTATTGGAAATGTTATGAAATCGGGGCTTGGGAAACTAGACGGTGGAAACACAAGTTCTATTTCTACATGAAACTTAACACAAACTTGCAGAGCACAACACACAAAAACCTCTTGGACCACAGTAAATACATAGAGGGTCAACAATTTAATTCCCCACCAGAGCAAGACATCCATTTAGAAGCATGCAAGAGGAGTGCATTATGGGAGAGCCACAGCTCCCCCTAACGTCACTACAATAGGTAGTAACGATAATATTATTTGCATAATTATATTAACATTAACAGAAACTTTTACTTGGTTATTTCCTAAGGATCACAAAAAGAACAAGAAATTTTTACTGCACACACCTGCCTGTACAAACTGAAAGTCCCAAATAGTTTACTTTTGAGAAATCATCAACAGTTGGAGGATGTTTTCTTATTCACAGGTTCTCTCCACCCTCCAATCTAAGGGTTCAGGCTGGGGGGCAATAGCATATAGCAGCAAATCTGCAGGACTGGGTGTAGAGGTAAACCCTGGTCCCTACCAACCCGTCCATTCTGAAGACACAGTCTGGTGCTTCTTCCATGCAACACTGTTCAATGGTCATCATTGGGCACCTCTGTCGGGCTTTGGAAAATGCCACATAATGACTTTTATACTTTTACTAGGTTCTTATATGTTTTCTATAATCACTACATTAACTGCCATCCAAATGGCATTTTCTTCTAAAGTTAATCTTTGTTTAAATATACACTTTTCCTTTGTTTTCACTCACTTAGCTGATGCTTTTTTAAAAGTGACTTACAATTTAAGGTTTATATACTTACAATTATTTAGCCATTAAAACAGTGGAATAATTATCACAATATCAGTTCAGAGCAAATACCTCAACCGTGGATGCTACAGTGGCAAGTGGGGTTTGTACCCAAACCCTCTGACAGCAAGGCAACAGCTTTACAACCAAAATGTAGGAGTAGCAATAAACATGTAAATCTGATACCTCCATTAAATTGTCAGTCTTTTATAAAGTAATGGTTTAGAAAAATATCAATGGTGCTACTGAGCAAAACCATCCAAAAAGTGCAAAATTCATAACAGATCCTTCATGTGAAAAAGATCTTCTCAACTGATGGAGTCATCAGTTAAAGTCTACCTACTTTAGAATCAAAGCTGTCGCGACTGAGGAGAGAGAAGGGGGAGGGAGAGAGGGGAAAAAAAAAAAAAAAAGGCCAAAACAGTTTTTGCCATATTCTCCCATTTTGGAGATGTTCTGGCCTAGAGGAATTGATACAACAGACATTTACAGTCATCAAGCATTGTGGTGATTAAAGGTATCCCTACATGCTCATTTCACACATCAGCATCACAGCCACAGCCAGGAACACTGATGGCTGCAGATGCAGAAGGGACAGGGGCTACTGCATGACAGTTCACAGAGGAGGGAGGCAGATGAAAATGAGTAGTTACATAACACCACCAAGCAGACGGCACATGCATGTACAGATGGGGGGGTTAGAGAATAAGAGTCTCTGATAGGAGGTTGAATCATCCTGATCACGTGAGGCCCTAGAATGCAAACTGGAGGAGAGGATGCTGGGGATTACGATGTTATCGTAGCACAAGAGGGAGCCCTGAGGGTGCAGGTTGCCAATCTCAACACCAGCTGACAGTAGACAAACTGGAACTAAACATTACAGCCTACAGGAATCACATCACTTACTGCATAGAATCAGCTGTTCGGAATAAATGTACTACCTGAAAACAAATTATAGTACTAATTGTTTTTTCATCACGATCCTCTTACATATAAACCTAGAAAGATGGGGTGATATTATTTCTACCAAGTTCATTTACTGTCATCGAATGGTGTGAAGGCATTTTCTTCAGTTTAATTATTCACATTTGGGTTCAGTTCTTTCATGTCATAACTGGTAACTGTCCTGACAGAGGTGCAATAAAAGGACACCACCCAGTGTGTGGGGGGGGGGGGGGGGGGGG
>UFQX01000201.1:0-32157 GCA_900497675.1 Arapaima gigas | reverse complement strand
GGGGGGGGGGGGGGGGGGGGGGGGGGGGGGGGGGGGGGGGGGGGGGGGGGGGTGGGGCAATTAGCATGGACCTACAGAATAGAGCTGTTAGATGAACTGGGTATGAATATGAATTCCTACTGTAGTACTTGATACAGTAAACACTACAATGTTGTACAAATTTGTGCATCACTGTAAGTAGCTTAATGTATCATTCTAAGGGCATACGTCACTCTGGACAAAGGCAACAACTAAATAGCCTAATAATGAAGATATGGAGGGATCCCACAGTGTCAATGAACCAGAAGTCAGTCTAATATGAAACCCAAGTTTTTGTTATTGTACATGAAGCCAGATGCTGGAATGAGGTTGCTCAGTGCTTTAAAATGGAGCCAGTTGGTATCACTTCTGCCTCCTCAGACTAAATTCCACGAACTCTTAAAAAGTCAAAAATTAGCTTATTCTTCACTGGAAATCTTTCACAGGCTGGGTAAATCGCTACCAGATGATTCATCAGCTTGTGAGCAGCAGTTTGGACAAGCAAGACAGCCAGCACGAATGTTTCTGAAAATAAACATTTGCAGCAAGCTGTGGAAAACTGAGCTGGTAGGTAGCACATTACAACCTCTTCAAGTGTCAGGAGGGATCCTGCTACTGGACCCTTGAGCTTCTTTACCTGAAGTGCCACACTTTAAATATTCAGCTGTAAGCAGGCTTTATTAAGCTTAAAATTTGATTATGTATACAATCAATTATAATTAAGGATACAAATATATTAACCACTAAATAATCAGGAAAGAAAACAGGAGAATGAGGAGGAAACAAATGACACATCTGAGGGGTTCAAAAGGAGGATGACAGCAGGTCTTACACTGAATTTGGGTGCCACTTGCGATGCATTCTCGCCATACTGTTCGCGGAAACAGTCACTGAATGGTAATAGAAGCCCCATGGCCAAGATGCGGGAACACAGTCTCTCCGCTTCCTCAGGTGGGGTGTCCTCTTGTTGCTGGAAGAGCTTCTCCAGCAGGGTTCGCCCTGGAGCAGAGTCACAAGGAACAGAAGCTATAGCAAAAGACAGGGTGTTGGACAGCAGAAAAGGAGGAGACAGACTTGCGCAGACAACAGAAGGTGCAGAAAGACATCATTCTACTCTTGGCTGACAGAGAGGCAGCACTGAGCCTTTTGCATATGGCTTTGACTGCATTAGAATCCTTTACCAAAAGATTAACACACCAGCTATGGCACTAGTCAAGACATACATTTTCTGAGACCAGATTAAAACAAAATTCAGAGACCAGCTGTGATCTGCAGAAAGTCACAATAACTGGCAAGGCAGGCATAAATCATTTTCAAAACATATCAACAATAATTATGCAGATTTGACAGGGTAATTAGGATCTGTTGAAATATGAAATATCTATGCAGTAATGATTCCCTCAGACATCATCTGTCTGCCATCACAAAGAAAAACTTGAATGTGAAAGCTACCGTAGCAGCCCACTTAGCAAGGTTACATTTGTCTAAACACTGTTGGACGCTGGTAACTGCCTACAAATTGCTACGGAAAAGTATTTTTCCTGCTCAAATTTTCATTCAATTTGATTTTTTTCGAATTTTTTAGCAGCATACTAGCCAGGTGACCTGGTGTTGCATTGGTTAAAAAGGTGCAGAGAGAAACACTGATCCAGTAAATAGTAATGACACGTTATATAACCACCAAATGGTTACTATTACCAAGTGGCTGTGTTTAGAACACTACTATTAGTTCTGGTGGAGAAGCGGACACTACAGAGAGTGATGCTTGCGTCGGTCATAGCTAGCTAAGTGGAAAAGGGGGAGGGGGGAAAAAAGAAACATATGCACAACCAAACTTTTTTTATGCTTGTACACACCAGTCATAGTGACATGCATACAGCAATAACAAATTATATATTGCCAAGCTTCATTACCTTTCAGCTTTTTGAATTTAGTACATCAGTGTGTGCATGTTTGCATGTATAGAGTGTGTATGATGTGTGTGGACCAATATGCAGACACTAAAACCACATTATATACCACCAAAATTTATTCTCGTTCAATTTATGTGTTTGGGTAAGAAAGCGTGTCAACGTGTGTACAGTGTGGGAGGTGACTGAGGTGTGTATGAAACTGCATGTGTGTGTTTGGCAAGAAAAATTGGCGAGCGACATATCCATACACTCTGCACGTGTTGGTACAACCCCTATTTTTCTAAGCCTCCGCAGAGAGCAATTTTTAAATTTCAAACATTTTTGGAGTTTAGTGAACTTGACTATGGAAGAACGTCACTTAAGGCAAGTTGTACCTGTATACCACATTTCAAATATATGGTTTGACAGTCGTAGATAAAGAACAAATAGATTGAGCTTTATAGATATAGATTAATGGAGCCAGAAGAAAGAAAAAGTGATGCCAGGACTGTTATTACATTATTTCTTTGTTGTGGAAGACAATGAAACTTGTGGTCATTAGCATGAAAAAAATAATTGCCCCTTTATGTAAAAACCGAATGCACAACCTTCTGCTGAAATGATCGCAAATGTTCGACTGTGGCAGTTACGCAGGGTTTTGCATCACTACAGAGGACTATTGGACTTCTCCATGCAGACCTGCTTTTTGCTTATTGGGTTTTCAAGTGTGAAAAACTCTTTTCAGGGCTTGCGACAATATATCAGTTAAATGTTAGCACTTTCACCCAATCATTCCGTAAGTTCAATTTTGAATTTTGGCCATTCTGATGATTTGCTTGTAATATTAGGGCTTATCTTGCTGACTTCTCACTCTCCTTTAGAATTTCTGGATACAAACTATAACTCACCTCCCCTCTCCCATTGATAGCAAGCTGCCTAGGCCCTGTGGCATCAAAACTTTCCTAGACCATCACCCACCACCATCCATTCTTGAGTCTGCAGAATTACATTACTCTTAAATGCTGCATTAGGTTTTTTGACAAATTTACTGGTGCCTATATTGTCAAAAAAGTTCTACTTTTGATCCATCAGGCACAAAACATTCTTTTTAAGTCTGGAGACAACCAGGTGCTTTTTGGCAAACTGTAGACAAGGTTTCATGCTCTTTTTACACAACCATGGTTTCCACCCTGCAACTTTACCAGGTATCCCATTTTGTCAGCTTTTTTCTAGAGTCTCGAAAACTGACTTGAGCTGAGGTAAGAGTATCGTTCTGGAGTTCATTTCAGCTTAGTTAGGATTTTAAGGTGTGCTTACAGAGAGATTTTTGATAGGACAGTCAGTGCAAAGTAGATTCCTCACTATTGCAAATTCTGTCCTTTCAGTATGCCTCTGACTATGGTTTGACTGAGGTTCAGACCCTTACAACTGGCTGTGTAACCCTGTCCAGATTGATTCGCTTCAGTGGTTTTTCCCTGACAGTCCTTCCCTTTTTGTCTCTGGCATGATATACCTCTATGAATTTATTGTGCAGGCTCTACCTTTGCTGGAATGAGTAAGTAGTTAAATAATACTGGACAAGTTTGGCCCAAATCTGGCCAGATTGTATTCCAGTAGTTGACACCAATGGCTTCCCAAATTAGGTTGAATAAGGTTAAGGGCAATTTACCTTTTTCCTCACATCTATGGCTTCACATTTCAATATATTACCCACCAAAATAATTATATAGAAGTAACACTAATGAAATATTTTTTCTGAGGTTCCAATCATGTACTGTTAGTGACAAAAAAAATCTGAAGATTGGAAATAGAAACAAATATTCAGAATATCACAGCATTGTATTCGGACTATATTTGAACGTGATAGTTAGTTTAGTNAAATCTGAAGATTGGAAATAGAAACAAATATTCAGAATATCACAGCATTGTATTCGGACTATATTTGAACGTGATATCAGGATTAGTTTAGACAGTCTCAATTCCAGTTCTACACAATGCTGCACCTAAACCAACAGCTCCACAGTCTGCTATTGAGATGAAAGGTCTTACACAATGAGCAAAAGCAAATGCACCACAGAGTGTGGAGATGTAATTTATAGGACAGAGGCTGGTGGTTTCAAAATCATGGAGCAGTTTACAGCAGCTAGACATTCATGAGCTGAAAATGACACTGTCACACAACATTCACCATAAAAGCCATTAATGACCACACAAGGATCAGGCTCGATTGAGAATAATGTTTAGAAAATGAAGGATACAAAGAGCATATCATACACAGAGAACCACTGATCCACTCATGTCTGAATTTATATGCTTTTCACACAACAGTCCCCCCCCCCCCAAAAAAAAAGAAGAATGAAAAAAGAAGTACACCCAACTTAAGATGGTTCTAAACGCTTCTGGCATTTCAAGAACAATGAAGACTCAAATACTACTAAATACTGTTGTGATTCTTCAGTTGTAAACATAATCAAAAACACTGAACAAAAGAATCTTCTGAAACATTCTTCCACTACTCACAAATATTTCAATTCAGATTATGTAAAGTTCTTAAGAGCTTTGGGATGATTTTGGTGACAGATTTGTCATAAAATACATGATGATATTTATCCAGCATTAATGATTTTGAATTACTGTGGCACATGGATGTTGGGACTGGCAGGAGTCAGGATCATCTCAAACACAGTTTCTTCAAATCACAAAACTGCATACAAAGCAATGCTGGGAAAACGCTTTGTTGTTACTGTTTGGACACAAGGCCATTACACCTGTCTTTGTACTGCATAACAGCGACAAAAACTGTTTTTGTGTTGACTTGCTGGTACTGCATGAATTTCTTCATGCTCCCTTTTATGATGTCTATATCTTTGCAGGATTTTGTGTTGTCATCATAAATAAAATACACAGACCACAGCAGATTTTGTGTGTATAATATGTTGTCTTAGTACAGAGTTGTAAATTTTTTGTGTGTGTGTGTGTGTGCGTGTGTGTGTATACACACATTAAAGCACTTTTCTCTTCATTCTTTATGCACAACTTTAAGCCAAAGACTTGAAGTTTGGAACAGGGGTACTTCGCAACCTAAGTGAGTTATTGCGTAAACATACATGGCCCTACACACATTGCCGATGTGCCTCCAGGCAGTTCCCAGGTGATTTGTCAAAATGAAGACAAAGGGATCATGTCTCTCTCACATGGTCATGGCAATGGACACTTTACTAATGTAAGGATAATAAAGTATGGTGATATATTGCTACTACTTTACTCCTTTCCATTGCACTACAACTGGCAAGTCACACTGCAGCATCTGTGTCAGAATGAATGGAATGCAACCACTTTATTGGTAATGCAGTTCAGTGACATGCATTATTACCATTTATCTTTCCACTTTCTGATCCAGGTGGTGCCAGGTAACTCAGCTAGTACAATATAAAATATACAGTGTTACACACAGTTTTGTTTTAACAGGAGAAAGTAACTACCTAAATTAATAAAACCACAAACATATCTTCCAAATGTAATCTTATGCAATTGAACTTTTTAATTCAGCAATTTTACTGCTAGATAATTTAAACCAAACTTTGCTGCCAATATGTGCATATTGAAATGTGAGGGGATGAGACAGATTAAACTTTTATTTAGGAAAATGTGTAATTATCATATATTCTCAATTTCAAGAATCCAGCCTCATTTTAACAGGCATTGTTTGTCTTTTTACTAATTTGTATTTGAAAGTGTTGTTGCAAGTTACTTTTGTGAATCTTGGTGCCAGTTATCCACTACATTTCCTTCATTACTATTATGTTTCTAAATGGTTTGTTGCGTTAATATGCCAATGCCCCCCCTCCTCAAATAAGTTAATTTCTGATGATATCCCAGCATTACCCTCTAATAATTAAGCGGCAGCACACTGACACTGACACACAACCCCCCAGCACCTTTAACACCCCACTACAATCAGCTAATTTCCCAGGCATCATCTTCTGTGACTCCACCCATTATGAATTCTGCCTACGGAGCAGCACATTTCCCCTGCTGTGAAAGACCTGATGCTAAATTACTGCTGAGATCTGGGAAATTCTTAGTGCACTGGCTGCTCAGCTCATGTGGTGCATGATTGATGACTAGGATCGATGGTGAAAACACGTGGGTCCAGCAGTGAGCGCTAATTAATACACTACACAGACCCACCCTGGTCAGGTGCAGGATGGTGTTGAAGGCTGTAAACATGGTTCTCGGGTACAGACCCCCCAACAGAAGCACAGCAAGGGAATATTCCACAGAAACTGCAGAGCACTGCATTGCTGCATAAGCCATATTACATCAAAATGGATGAATACTACTGCAGGCAGCAGTGAAAACTGTCCCTTACGTGAAAAGTCCAATAACATTTTGACTTAATGTTTAGGATTATAAAGAGGAAAAACCTCAAGATAAAAACAAACTGGATTCAGATATGATTCCATTTGCTAATATCTGAACAGACTTCACAAACATAACAACAGCATTTCCCACAAATCCACGCTACTAAGCTTAACGTCAAGCCACACAGGACTTGACTCGTGGTTGTTTTTTTGACTATTTTCACACTGATATGTCTGAGAAACATCTACTGAAGAACTAAATGAATTTCAAACTAATGTAAGTGAATCTAATGTTTTATCATCATTAGACTCTCAACACAAACAGGGGTTGTACAGTCTGCCCCTTATGACAGATGTTTCATGTAGCTTATGAACAAGTATTACCAACAGTGTATTTACACGCTACAGAGAAAGCATTAAAGTAAAGAACAATAAACAATAAAAGACCCCAGCAATGAAGAATGGGGACAGAAAATACAGACGGGGTTGGGCCAGACACACCAACACAAACATATCACATCTGAGGCAGCAACAGCAAGGCTGCTCCAGAACAGTGACCATTGTCTTCTTTTATACCAACTTCCTCAGCTAACTGGCCTTGAGCTTGCTGGGCAGTGGGGGTGCATTTAAGGAAAGTGTGGAACAGGTCAACTGTGGGCCAACATGGAGGGCCAAAAACTGTCACATGAGTGAAACTCAATTGTCTAGAACTCAGCAATCACATAGAGGGAAACAAACCAATAAACAGTTAATTTGGTTTTGCTACACTTGTCAGATTTTGCTGAACCACACTTTAGGGAATGAGTAGGGGACAGGAAAGACTAAGTTGCATGTAGACAAAAGACAAGCAGCATGACAAACCTGAGAAGACGTCCTGAAAGCTGCATGTGGAGGACTGCATACAGGAAGACCTCCGCGTAAGGCAAAGGGGCTGGCTACCACCTCGCAGCCGCTCCTCAGAGCCCCCATATTCCAGGAAGTCGGTTGAGCCGGCCTTGTTGGGCCTCAGTTTGCTCAGTTCGTCCGTCCAGTCAGCTGAGCGGCTCAGCACACCAGCTAGGCTACGTGAACGCTGTCTCTTGAGGCGGCGTCGCTCAGCCCGGCGCACCAGCTCATGGTCTCGCCGCCGGAATAGGGGGCTCTGGGAAGGTGAGGGAGCTGGGGAGTGGTTCGGTGAGCTCAGCTGCCGGGTAGTGGTCTTGATGTAGGATGGGTGGATTGGGGGGTAGGGCTTCACGGTGGGGGTAGTTACAGTTGACTTCAGCAGACGGGTGGCAAGGGGGCTCTCTGGGGCCCACTGGGAGGTCAGGCTACCCCTTCGCCAAGGTGTAGTGGGGACACTATGTTCTTCGGCCATGCTCTCCAGCGACTCGCTGGCTCCAAGGCTCCCGTTAATCGAACCATTCACAGAGCCGTTCACGGTGGCCCCGAGTCCATTGTCATGGCCCCCCCTCACATCACAGAGAGTCTTGCTTAAATCCGGCTCGTTCCCCTCCTCCGCAGGCTCCTCTGCACTTTCAAAAGAGGCCGTGAGGTCGGGGAAGCTGTTGGCTCCAGTCGCCTTGGCAACCGGGCTCCCTGCTCTCCCATCCTCCTCGGCCGCAGGGAGCTCAGAGCTCTCGCTCAATAGCCCTGGGTCCTTTGTCCCCACTGCAGCACAAAGGCCCGCTTCCTCGTTCTCAGTGGACTCCTCATTCAGCTCTGCTGCGACGATGCTGGCTACAGCATTGTTGTTCTCCTCTGCAACCTCTGAAGAACCAGGCTCTGCAACCAGGCTATTCCCCTCATCATAGGCGGCCTCACGGCAGTCCACTGCGACAGCAGGAGCAGTAGGAGCCTGTTTACACTCCACGTCCCAGCTTGAACGCTCGACTGTGGAAATAATGACCCCCTGCTGTAGCCGGATGGCCTGCTGTATGTCGGCGAGCAGATCCTCTTGCTCCGCAGCCGAGTGGAAGCTGTAGATGTCTGTATCGGAGCCGGAGCTGGCCCTCTGTCCATCCTGTGTCTCTACGGTGCTTTGTCGGCTCTCAGCAGCCAGACGGAAGCGCTCTGGCTCGGCGTCCGAATGGCCCAACTCGTCAGCTGAGAGGCTAATATCTGGGGTTTTAGTCCGCACAGACTGAGCACTGTCCAGCTCGTCTTGTTGGGAGGCCTGGGCATCAAGAACATCCTCCCTGGATCCCCCCATGGAACCTTTGGACTTGGCAAGGTTCTTGCGGATGTTGGAGAACACTGAGCTTTTGGACTCCGATTTAGCTTTCTTTTTGCCGGCATCTCCCAGCTTTGGATGCTTACCATGTGATTTCTTGCCATGGAATCCTTTCTTTGTGCTTTCCACCTCCCGAAGGCCCCCAGCATCTTCAACCCCCTCACCAGGCTCCCCCACAGCCCTCTTTAGCTTCCCGTCCTGGTTGCCCATGGTTGTTAGTGGGCGCGACTGTGCGCTCAGGCCATGTTTCTGGCGGACAAGGTCCGCCCAGCCCCTCGTTGAGGATGTATCCAATGACCCAGGCTGGCTATTTGGTGACAGGAACGACGTTAGCTGCTGGTGTTGCTGCTGTGCTGTTCCTGCTGCTGATGTTTCTGCTGATGACGCGGAAGACACAAACGGCTGCTCGCTCGCTTGCTCTGCCTCACGCTCTCTCTCTTGCTCTCCCTCATTCGCTGGCTCTGTCGCGCTGCATAATGGGCTACTGGTGGTGCTTCCCACCGGGGCATGCTCAGTGAAGTACTCCTGCTTGCCATGCTCCTGCTCCACGTTCTCTGACCCATCACATGGCAGTAGCTGTAGAACCAGGCTCTGCACATCCTCCACAAAGGGGTTATCTATGAGTCTCTCACTCAGGGCAGAAAGGTGAGTCTCCACAGTATGGAAGGCCTGCATGGTGGGCCAATGGGGCTGTAGAAATTCTCAAGGAAATCTTTATAAAAAAAAAAATAAAATAAAAAAATTTCACACATACAAACTTGCATGCATATATTTAAGTAAACAATTTAGAAATATGCTTAGATTACATAAAATGTAACATTCCCATCCATCTCTAAATATTACCAAACTACGTGCTATTATATGTTAACGATATTTTGTAATACACATTACAGCAAGATATTTGCAAGAAATGATAATGTTTGTAATATTTTATACCTCAATATAATGTAAGTTGTGTTAACTCAGTGCCATTACCAATTTATAGAAGAACCCCTTTAAATTGCTGTACATGAGTGATGACAAAAACATCTGTTGAACATTAATAATACACATCAGGACATCCGTCAGTTCAGTACTTGTTCAAACTACCAGATTTAGCTTAACTACTATTATTTTAAAATTCTGCAAGTTTGTCCATCTCAACACCTTTCCCAAATTTAAAAAAACAAATGTTTCTTTTAATGGGAATTAAGAATTTGTAGTATTTTTATTTTATGACAGCAATTCTTTTATAAATACTCGTCTCCAAATATGTCAGCGGTATGAGACTTTTTTCTACTTTTCTGTCTACGAACTTGTCATTTTTCTTTCAGACTATAAAGAAAATGAATCAACGAATATTCAAAACTGATACAGAAACAGTGGAATATCTACATGCAAAACAAACAGGTTTTGATTTGTACTAAAGTAAAATATTAACATTTGTGCTAGTTGGTTTCAGTAATATTTGAACACATTAAAAACAGAACAAAAAATGCTGGCATTAAAGGGTTAGTGCAACTATATCATAAAACCTCAGTGTACAACCTAGTGAATAATTGTTCATTAATAAATTGGCCTGAAAAATTGCTAGCAACTGTACATTTTTTTCTGCCTTGGTTACAGGACTTTTAAAATGAATATTAATGAAATAAAGAGGGCTGACATCAGGGTTAATGGCATTCCTGGTGTAAATAATCCTCGGTAGGAGAAGCTTGCAGGCGTATGTTTAATTGCACACACTGGGGGTCTGGGTTACATTACGAAGGGTACACCCTCCATTTGGTACCGCTGACCCCCCCCCCAGTGTGCCCTGGGGTTACTGACAGCAGAACTATTGTGTTACAGTCCACTGAGCCTTCTGTCCTGGGCTCAAACAAAACAAAAAAAGCAAATCACAGCCTTAGCCCGAAAAACACTACCTATTGACCTGATATATACAGAAAACGTACATGTTTGACTTCAGTTTTAAACCCATTTTTGAAATTCATACTTTTGAAAATGTATACATTTAGAACAAGAAATGAAATAATACGGAGCCAGTGGTTAGCACAGGCGTTAACACCATTGCCTTACACGCAGGAGGAGCCGGCCAGGTTTGAATCCCTTGGCAGCCACAATACTGGTCGAGATACTCACCCTGAATTGAGCCAGTAGAAATTACCCAGCTCTAGAATTGGGCAAATCACTCTAAGCAGCTTAGTATGCAAAACCATTTAGGCCATGCTGGATGAAAGCAACAGCAAATGGATAAATACTAATAATAATAATAATAAATACAATGCAACACAACCTTAATTTTTTTTTTTTTTTTTACTTTAGTAAGCTGACTTTTCATTCACTGGACATAAACAGAAGCCCATATTTAAAAACTGTTCATACATAAAACCAATCATTGAGGGCCACAGCCTATCGATGTTCGTTGTGCTCACTCGCTTCTCTGGTGAGATTTAACCCTTTGAGAATAAACGATGCAAAAAAAACATGCGCTTTTGAGGTCCCTCTGAACGGGGAGCCGAGGCCTTAGAACTCGCAACCATCGTAGGGTTAAGTCAGCCTACAGAAGGACCACTCAAGCATCCAGCTGCTGTATGTGAACGCTGCTGTTGTTTGGTCCATTGAACTCAATGTTAATAATAGATGATTCATGTTATTAATGACCCACAGACCTCTACTGCACATGCAGATTTTCCTGAATAAACCAGGCTCAACATTCAGTATTGTGGCATTGTAGACATCCAAGCTCCCCCTTAAACTGATCTTTATAGTTTGTCTATAAATAAAGAAAGCTTTTAGAAATTTTGATATATGACTGACTAATCACTGTAATAGACAATTAAACAAGCTTAGTTTCAACATAAAACAATGTAAAGTACTACATACATAAAATACAACTGAAAACTTTAGTTTATGCTTTCTGAAATAGAATGATATTGATTGACAGTTACGCAAACATATTTTTAAAGGTATCTGCCTTTACTGAATTCTCCAGTTATAATACAACTGTTACTTAATGTTACTTGCTTTATAAACAAAACCACTTCTCACAATATACCACGACATCAGATGCTTAACCGCTAAAAAAAAACCGTACTTAAAACTTTCAACTAGGTTTAAAGAAGAAGAAAAAAACTCCCAGGTTAAACCAATCAAGTCCTGGGACCCTGCAGCCTGAATCAGAAACACTCAATATCATATAGATATATCAAATTTATATAGTAGCAAGAAAATAAACCACATACCTTTATATGGAAGAATTCATGTTCACCGGGTCAGTGTAAAAACAGGTGGAGCCATTTATGTGAAGGACCTGCCTAGTCAATATCTCCTACGCATAGATCACTCAATCAATCGATCTGGTCCTGCTTCACGATGTGTTCATGACGGTTCACTTTTCTTCAGAAATGCACACAAACCTCATTGTTTTTGTTTTAATTTAAAAATGGCAAAAGCAAAAACCAACATGGTTAACCGGAGGCGCTAAATTGCCCCGGAACCATACAGCTCAATTAGGACACGCCCACCCCGTTCCTGCCTAAAGCACTTAATTGTACCACGTGACGCAACTCAATTAACAGCGACCGCGTGGCCGTGAAGACACTTTCCCGCGCAAGAGCGAAACTGCAGGAATGGGGAAAAAAGGGGCAGTTTTACCCAAAGGTCACATGCGAGGTGTTGTTAACACATTTTAAAGGTCAGTTTTCAATATGGGAATTGATTATTCAACTAAAAGGAATATCGCTATAAAACATTCCTCTAGCATATGTGAATAAACAAAGTGCACAAAGAGCATTCAAAAATATATGCTCGAAAAATATATTACCAGACCCACACTGAAAATTAAAAGGGACAATAAATATGAACATTAAATTATAAAGAAAAACTATTATTTTTCTATTGATTTACACTTTGCTTGGGCCGCGTGATGTGTGTTATCAGGGAATCTCCGTGCGCGCTTTTTAAAAAAAATTTGAATAACAAGAGTAAAATTTAGTGGAGTGCAGATGTGATGGCGCTGAAGCTCCTCGGCGCATGGCGGCTCATTCCAGACCCCGGGATTCTCCGTTGCACGTGCAGCCGGAAGGGGGAAGTCCAGCTGTGAGCGGTGCGCGTGCAAATAATACCTCAGAGCTTTTCTTTCATGTCCAGCTAATGTGCGCTAACAAATACGGTCTATTACAAGGTGAGACTTTTATTTTTATATAAATATATTAATGCTAATATGGGTGTCAGATTTTTTCTATGAAAGTGAATCTGGAAAAACATCGACCTGAGCCTTTATCGTTCACCTTTTTTCATGAACGGATACTGAAGAACCCGGCCCAGATACACCCAAATACAATAAATAATAATAATAATAACAATAATAAACAAGCTTCGGTCACAGGTGTCGTTGTAAAATGTCCACGTTTATAAATGGCTCAAGAGTAAAAACACTAGCTGTGATATTTGGGTTAGAGAAACGTACAGTATCTCACGGGCACTACAACAGCAGGGTTATTGTTTATGAAAATAAAATTTTACAATTCTGGCACCTAGTGGCGATTTTAAGGTAGAAGCACTTTGAACAGATCCAGCCTGCGGAAGTAGTAGCTCTTAGACTTAGGTGGGAAGCTCTGGATCTGGATGGCATACATGCAGGTGTTTCTCCAACTTCTTTAATTTAGTTCATCACTTAGTTATAGTTAATTATTCTTATCTAAAATATATTGTATACTTACTTTCTAATGTTGCCCTTGTTTTGTTGACAAAGAATTCTATTTTAGTTATGTCTCCCAGTAAAGATATCTACCATAACTATTACAATTAAAATAAGACCAGTGGACTGGTATGAAAAGCAGTGCATATAAAAGATCCACAAGGGACTGAGTTTGACACCCTGCTCTAAATAGCAGTCTGAGTGTGAGAGATGTCACACTTCCTTTAGCAACGGTCACACTTCTTGTGTCTTAAAATAAATCCATCATATGAGGTTTCACAGGAAGAGAATCTCAGATATGGAGCCACAGCTTAAAAGAGCTCTTCTGCTGTGAGGACAGAAAGTGCAACATTCACAATATCTGAATATCTGTCCACAATATACAAACTGTTTAAAACAAGTTGCAGGAATGGCAATTCAGTGTACAGAGAAAGAGCAGTAAATCTTATTTGTTGTGATGGAGTTGCACAAACCAATAAACAGTGTAAACAATGAATAAAATGAAATAAAATGTTACAAAGGTTCACTGCCAGTTTAGCTGGGAACTAGACATACAACACTGAAAGAGCTTCAACATAAAATACCACTTTTTTATGAAACAACGTGAACTGTATAATAAAACCTTTGAAACTGTTTAACCCTTCAAACCCCAGTGTTAACAAAACTGGGGTAAACTGTTGGTACAACTTTTTATATTTTCATAAACAGACAGTTTATAGGGAAAATGAAAAACTTCCCATTTGAAGCCATGAAAAAAGTTTGTGGCATAAAGCAGAAGTGATAGGATCTTCAACTTGTATATCCTACTCCATGGCACCTTAGCCAATTTTTTATAGGAGCCATTTCCCTTAGAACACTTGGTCAATATTGTATTAATGTTTAATAAAGCAACCTTTAAAAACTCTGTCAGACAAGACAAACACATCAATTGTCAGAACCCGATTGCATTAGACTGCAGGCAACTATAAACAATGCAGACAATGACCATTATATACATTTACTTCAGCTTAATTTTTAATCATGTTTATGTGCCACTATAAAAAAGGCCATCAGTTCAAGAAATTATGACATTTCCACTATCTCACATACCATGGGAGATACTGATGAGGCAGGTTCTCCACATAAATGGCTCCACCTGTTTTTATACTGACCCAGTGAACATGAACCCTTCCATATAAAGGTATGTGATATTTATTTAGCATAAAAAAACCTTTCTCAATATTTATGGAGTTACACTGTGGAACTGGTCATCTGTGAGTCAATAAATAGTGAAACAAGGGCTTATTGAAACTGACGTATCAAAACATGGGCAGCAGAGCGGTGCAGTGAATAGCGAGTAGCACTACTACCTTACATCACCTGGGCTGCTCAGGCGCAAATTCAAATCCGGCTCATTCTGTGTGCAGTTCGAATTCTGGTTTCCTCCCACGATCAAAAGGCCTGCATTTCATGGTAACTGGTCACTCTAAATTGCCACTAGTGTGTGGGTGTGTATGACTGTGTGCATGTGTGGCCCCCTGTGATGGACTGGTGTCCCATCCTGGGTGTACTTTCATAGTTTAGTGCCCGGTGATTCCAGAATAGGCTCTAAACAAATTGGTTAAAGAACCGGTTAAAGAAATAGGATGGATATCAAAACAAAAATGGGTCATTTCTGACCCACGTTGTTCATTCTAATGGTAAATTGTTCTAAATAAGACTAAAAAAAGAATTGTCTACACTTTAGGTTACTGATACATACAGACATGTTGGTCCCCTCATCAGTCTACATAAATGTAAATGTAAGTATTAAAATACTTCTGAGATTTGATGCATGCTACTTGTTTACTTGTTTTAATTGTTCATAAGAAGCCATTTCATTTAATTTAAATAAAAATGAGAATGATTTGTCAGTTTGCTTGTCTCTGCCCAGACAGCATGGTGTCTTAGTGGGTAACGTTTCCTTAGGATGCGTTGCTCAATTTAATAAGTCGCACGCATGTATGTGTGCAGTTTAGACTGTTTAACCTGCAGGAAGCCCTACCAGCACAGGGTTTCAATCACTGTGACCGTTACATGATAAAAAGGCATAAAAATGGACTGATGGGTCTCTGTGACTGAAGGCTAAGGTCATACACCTTAAGGTAGCCGGGTAGGTTTTGGTTCAGGTTGTCTTCTGTGAAAATTGAGTTCAGATTTTCAGATGTATATTCTAAGAACTCCTGTTAATTTCCCTTTGCGAGAAAAAATGTTATATTTTTCCTAATACTTTTGCAAAAATATTAGTTTACCAATACTATTTGTTGTTTCTTTAGCAGATGCTTGTACCAAAAGTAACTTTTGATATTATCTTTTTATGCATGTTTTAGTATGGCAACTCAGATTACGTGCCTTTCTTAAGCAAAGCCCTTCCTAGAAGTGCCAACGTTCCACTTATAAACCTGCATCTACATTTCAAATCACTTCATGTATTACTAGGCTAACATTTGAACATATTCCATAAATATATTCCATATGAAGGTCCTTGGATTTCAGAATCCATCATTCAGTGAATTTATTTTTCTTTTATAAAAATAAAGGTTGTATTTGCAAACTGCCTCGCTTCTCAAATTGTTAAGGTGTTCAGTACTGTGAAATAGATCAGTAAAAGCCATGGTTTATATGAAAAGTGGTGGAGAGCTGACACCAGTGGAGTGGTGCTCTGTGGGAAGTGTGCATCACAGGTCCCCCGCATAGAGATGTGACCCACTAGGTCAGCCTACTAGCAAAAGCCATTCATACATCAGTTCGGTTATGCCCCCGACCACACTGCCCTCGATTGGAAGAAATTCCATTATTTCAAATCTGATTAATGTGTTTAAATCAAGGGGGTTCTGCTATATATACATATACATAAAATATGCTCTAAGACTCCGTGTTCATTTGCTGTTTATGCCCAAATACACTAATTCATAGAAGGAGAAATACTGATTGAATTTTTGGCACGCAATAGCACTTAAATATCTGACCACCACTTTGGAGTGTGAATAACACACTTTATTTTCCCATTTCCCTGACAGAATGAGAGCAATTTCAGTTTATTCTTGTGCAATAAAAACAATGCTCACATGGGCCATTAACTGCTGTTTCACAGCCTTTTACATTGTGTTTGTGTTGTATAAAAATATGAATATATAAAAGCACAACCTGCAAGGGTGATCTTTTAATCACTGACCTTAAAAATCCAGAAAAGTGTCATTTAAAAAAGTTTAGCAAAAATATAGCCTCGATGAAAAACAAGGGCAGATGAAAATATGCTAGAGGAAGAAATAATATTAAGGTCCACAAGAGGACACTGTTTGACTGTTTTGAAATACATTTTAATGGGTGTTGCCTCAATTCTGGGAATATAAAACTGAACATGAATATAATTGTCAAAACTGATGGCATGAAAAGCATTTAAAAGGCTTTTATGACAAATACATAATATACAACCTTGATGTTCTGTTAATATTTTGTTAAAGTCATGGAAATGTGTTCCATATTTTTATTCATTTTGCCTAATCACCAGTTAAGAACAAGTGTACAACTCAGTCCGCAATTATCCAAATAATCTAGTGCTATAATTTATACAGTAAAAACGTACAATTTCATTTACATATACACTAGTTAAAGTACTTCAACTTGTTGTCAAAACCATGTAAATAACATCTCACACAGAATAGTTAAGCAGGTTTTACAACAGCTGTGTGTTCATCACATAGTCTTCACCAGAAAGTCACAAATGAGACCAGCACAACAGCTACATCTGCAGAATTAGCGCTTCACAGAATATTCAAATACAGAACTCACTGGCAATGATATCCGGGACAAACTGCTGGCTCAGGGCACTGTTATGTATCAGCCTTAAGTTGTTTTACATAGTGAACACAAGTAATCAATAAACCTCAATACCTCCAAACTCAATGTCAGCTTAAAAATAATGAAACTTTTCGATTCGCCCCCGTGAACTTGCACAGTTTGTACAGTGGTCACAATGTGACTGTAAAAGGCAAGATAAACAGTCTTCACTTTAGCATCGTGGATTAACGACAATTCTGTATTTCTGCAACTGAAAGCCCTTTTTACGGAGAAAGATGCCCACCGGTGCATTCCTGTAAGCACACGTGAATAAACTCCTACCAAAGTAAGAAGTCAGAGGCTGCTGAGAAGATGTTTTTACCGTGGCTTTTGGCTCTGGACCAGAGGAATCCAGATATAGACCATCTCGCTTGCAGTCATGCACGGCGCAAACGAAAGGTTTATTAGGAGTCCCCAGGAAGCTTTTTCCGGAACACCACTGACTGCCGCTGCAGAAACTGCTGTTTGTTCCTCCTTTTGCTGTCCCACTGGCAGAGCAGGATCATCTTGAAGGTGGTCCGGAAGGTCTTGTTGCACAGGGCGTAGCACATGGGGTTCACTGTGCTGTTCACATAGCAGAGCCAATAGCCCAGTGCCCACAGTGCCTCTGGAATGCAGTCATTACAGAAGGTGTTCACCAGTACCATGATGTTGTAGGGTGTCCATGTGATGATGAAAGCAAATAAGATCGCACTTAGGGTCTGTGCTGCCTTTTTCTCCTTCACCAAGGACATTTTCTTCCGTTTGGCAATCTGAGTTTTTGCCTTTGAGGCAAACCGCTTGGCAACAACAGCCTCCTTAAAGGAGATGGGCACAGCAGGTGACTTAGTGGCCAGGGTAGTGGTGGGCGCTGTTTTTGACGTCTCTACTGCCGGCATCGACTGGATCTGTGTCTTGGAGAAGTGCTGGTGGTAGCTGTTGTCCTCCATGTCAGACCTGTCCTTCATCAGCGCCCTCTCACTGCTGCTGCTGCTCCTTTGCCTTTTCAGAGGGTCGTCCTCAGACATGTTAAGATGGTCAGAGGAGGTGAGTCGCGAGCTGACAGCTGCCTTCATGCCTGGCAAGTTGAGAACAATGGAGTAGATGGCTCGGCTCTCGGGCACCTCCTCCTCCTCCGAGTCTGACTGGTCCATGGAAGCGCCGGCGTCATTGTTGTTCCAGCTGTCGCTGCTGCTGTGTTCTGGCTCGCCCTCATTGCCAGGCCTCCCAGGTTTTGCTGTGGACCAAAGGCGAAAACGGCCCATTATTCTGCGGCCTGAGCTCTTCTTGGAGCGCGACCGGTTCAGCTCATAACTGCTGCAGCTCCTGGAGCTTCCAGTCTGGTGGGCAGCACCAGCTGGTTCTCCTTGGTTCCCAGAGCCCCGGAGTCCTGCCAGCTCTTTGGACCGGTTCTCTGTCTCCTTGTAGATCCTCCAGTAGAGCACAGACATGATGGTGACAGGCAGGTAGAATGCGGCGATGGCCGTGCAGAAGGTGATGATGGGCTCTGAGAGAAACTGGATGTAGCATTTTCCTGGTGGCACGGTGCGCTCTCCCACAAAGTATTGCCAGAACAAGATGGCAGGTGCCCAGAGCACAAATGAAATGGACCACGCCAAAACTATCATTGTAACGGCTCTTTTTGTGGTCCTTTTGGCCCGGTACGTAAGAGGTCGGGTGACTGAAAAGTACCGGTCGAAGCTGATCACCAGCAAGTTCATAACAGAGGCGTTGCTGGCCACATAGTCAATGGCAAGCCACAGGTCACAGGCCCAGTTTCCCAGTGCCCACTGGTCCATTATGAGATACGTGGTGTAAAGGTTCATGGAGATGACCCCAATGATCAGATCGGCAATTGCCAGACTGAGCAGGTAGTAGTTATTCACTGTCTTGAGCTGCTTGTTCACCTTGAATGACACCAACACCAGGATGTTGCCAATGATGGTGACAAGAGACAGAAGCCCTGTGAAGAAGACGATGAGAATAACCTGCCAGAGCGTGTGGCCACCAAGAGGATCGTATGCAGATGTGGGAGTGACAGTCACATTGTACAGGTTTGTTAGACTTTCGTTCTCGGTGTACAAGGAACGATTTTCCACCCTGGTCTGCTGCCTTGCCCACGGGGACCCGGAATGAAGGGTGGTGTCTTGGTAGAGCCTCATTCCGGGGGAACTGTGGGAGGAGTATATGCTGGGGTCTGTGGTGGTGTGGCTCAAATTCATCATGGCATCCAGGCATATTCTGCAGACAAAACAAAACAACAAGTATGAGATTTGTACACAAAGATACTTCCAATCTATCCATTTACACAAAGAGGTAAATTTCAGATGAGTTCAGAATAAAGTACAAGGGAATTACAGCAGGGGATGGTATTTGTACCTGGGATCTCTAACACCACCAGCTGCAGATTTAACCTTTATACTACTTTTCTTTATTACCTTCTAATTTTACCCCATTTAAATTTTACACTTTTAGCTGAGGCTGCATATATTTTGGACTGTTTAGAGTTTTCTGTTGAAAATGTAAAAAAAAATTGATGTGTTTACCTGGCAACAGTTTACTTAAAACTTAGCATTGCTATGGTTTAACTGGTTTTATATTTATTACAGTGAGTCAACAGTGGGTCAGCTACTCACTCACACACACACACGCACGCACGCACGCACGCACGCACGCACACACAGACTGATATATTATAGTCAAAATGCATCTTGAAAACACACACACTGCTTCCTTTCCTTAATTCAGCCACTACCTCAGTGAACTTCAGTCAAATCTCAAGCTGTCGATTAGCCTTGCAGGCGACACCTTCGCCAAAATAAATCCTGTTTGCAGCACATCTGGTCTGCAAGCATCTGCTCAGTGAAATGGATGTCCCTCCATCTTGAGGTGACCCTGTTTTCAAATGACATTTTGGGAGCTAAGAAGAGAACAGAGCTTATTTGTAATGAAAGGAGAGGAAGGTTGATCAGCTGCTGCTCTGCCGGCACTCAAGGTGACAGCGCTTTTTGGGTAGCCAAATGCAAAGCGATGTTGGGTTTCAAACTGTGCTGTCCTGTGTGCTGTACAATTTCTCCATCTCTTTCCTAGAACAGTAAGGGAGACCGTGCAGATGGTCTCTGCTAAAGGTCTGCAAAAGCAGAGGAGTAGAGTGCAAGTGAGGCTTCAGGCACTATTTGTTGTCACATAACCATTGTTCTATGCTGGTCTCCAGGCGTGTAGGAAATGCAATATGTGCCTTGTCAATTTCATATTATCCCACATGCCGAGCTTTAACACTTCAGGTCGCGCAGATCAATTGGTGTGTTTGGTCATGGTGATCACAGCACCTGCCATCACGGTGTCTCTCTGTTGAAATCTGCAACGCCTTCACACGCAGAGTTTGCAACCCTGAGGAGCAGCCAGTACACGCTGTGCAACCGTGGCCTCCTACTCAGCGCAGATGCAGTGGATGAACCAGCTGCACTTGTCACTTGACTGGATTTTTAGAGATCTGAGTGTAATGGTATATTTAAAAAACATTTACATGCTTTCCATGGCAGGAAGGCACAGAAATGCAAAAAAAGGATGTTATAGAAATATTGCTCTGGTTTTTGCACATTTAGGCTGTGCAAACCATGATTATGATGCTGTATGGAACAGGAGAACTCTATGACAGCATCACACAGAAGATTCACTTTGGAAGATCCATGAGTTAAGTGACAGGTACACAGGTATTATTTAGCTGTAGAAACACGGTTGTCTGCACACACAGTGCATGAACACAGTGTAACTGTTTTGAGTTTAGGATTGGGATTATTTCATAGTACATCCAAGCCAAACAGAGAGGTGACTGAGCCTCATTAAAAGATTACTGACATTTTTGTTCAGTTGTTGGCAGTTGTGCTGTTCAATTGAGAAAGGATTCTGGGAGATCTATTTTTGCTGGCGCCCTGACTGCCAGGTCCAAATGGCCCTGTCTCCGGCCCCCGGTTCTGGGTTGGGGTTCTGTCTGTTTGGGCAGTGGGACATAGCTAGATGCAGAGGGACGTCTACACCCCTCCCAGCTCTATCCCTGCTGTGCTGACGGAGCTAAACTGACTCTTCCAGAACCTCCAGTCCTGGAGGTCACCTTGTTTCTACTGTTTCCACTTCCCTTTAGTCTTTCTGCCACAGGAAACACTGGCTATCCTGTGACAAAAAGCAACCCACAGTCCCAAAAATATCCCTGTATTTCAGTATTTCTACTTGTTACACCAGAAGACATGTAAATTATATGCACCAAACTAAAGGTGTTATCATTATCATACGTGTGGTATCAGATGATGGTTAGAAGATCCAATTATCCTCCCACTGATCTTAACACTTTACATGAATGGAGGTTCAAGAAAGGATGACTCATGTGACAGGTAGGACCTCAGGGGTACGAAAGGTTCAACGAAAGGTTGCCAAGCACTAGCCACTGTACGATGCTCTCAGGCTGCATTCTCAGGCCCAGTGCAATAACTCTGAATACGACATGATGTGAATTGTAAGCACAGTGTAATTGCTGTGACCCCCTTGTCCTAACTGCATTCCGCCCCTGTGGTCCCAGCTCTGGGCTTTGTGTTCAGTGAGGCAAATGTCAGCTACTTGTCATGGGCAGGTTGACTGGATGTGCGCTAATCATCCGTATGCATGTGTGTGACCCGGGACGGGGGTGACAGCAGGGTGAAATGACAGCTCGGTAAGGCCACAGGGACTGCATTTGCAAAAGGACAAGGTTCTTCCTGGGTCACAAGAATTGACACTACCAAGACAATGAATGGCACTCAGTGGTCAGTTTGCTGTCAATAATTCAGGCGTGCGTTTTGTTCTCATTCTGACGTGCTGATGACCAGGATCATAAAAGGACATCCATTCTCACTGTGAACTAAATTCACGCAAACATTAAGGTACCTTGTTGATATCTGACACACTGCAAGCTCCACTACGACAGGCGTAATGCACGACGCTGTCAGGTCACGGAGTTAACTAGGCGAACATCATCCGTGTATTTTCTGTTCCTCTCCCTTAATCATTCCTTCCAAAACTGTTACTACAAAAGTGATGAGAAGCTGATTTTGAATGTGTATAGCACATTTTTGAATGTGTATAGCACATAGCTACAATGGAAAAGGAATGAGTATTACATTTCACAAAAATGGCGTTGTTGGCGTACATAATGTTACTCTGAGAAGTTCATTAAAATAACCATATTTCACTACTTTACAGTTTTAAAATTGCTTAATAAAATTGTCTATGTTTGCTGCCATATAAAGTGGAATACCACATTTAGAAATGTAATAGAGGTAAAAAAAAATCTCTCAATATAACTGGATCCAAAGAAGCCATTTTGAACTGTGTCAATTTCATGTGTTTTTGAAAAAATTATTTTTCTTTTATTCACTTCCAACTGGCAGCGTTACCATAAAGGTTCTTATGTTTCCTTACGGCGAATATGAACCAAAAGAAAGCGTATCCTGACTAATTACTGCTATAAAAGTGGTATTGAAATTGGCTAATGCACAATAGCCATTTCAGAATAACAGCAGCATGTTTAAAGGAAACCGCACCGAGGCTCCCAGCAAGTTTCTCTTGCCAGACGAATGAAGCTGAGCAGGGCTATGTTAACCACTCGGGTGGAACTCCTTCCGGAATCTTGTACCCAGCCTGTGGCATTTAAAGATACCGAAGTGGTGTTTAAAGGCCCGAGACACTATGCGTCAGCAAGTTAAAAGGAGGAGTTCACATTTTTCCTTAGATTTCTTATCCTAAATAAGGATATCCTAAATAAAATCTATTATTTCCATTATGTATTTTTATACATTTTGTTTGTTTGCTCTCACATGCCAGTGCAGGAGTATTTGATCATCTGTCTTCCCCCTAGAACAGCTATGCCCTTAACAAACAAAATTTCAACCTTTCTTTTTTATCCAGAATTTTTTTAACTAATAAAAGGCAACTGTTCTTTATAGAAAAGCTACAAAATGAAAAGAAACACCTTTTATTTTAATTTAAGTGAAAGGAACACCTTTTACACAAAGTATTCTGAGGCCCTTGAATGGAAAGAGCTGTACAGAGGCAGTGCAGGGTTCTTACTCTTTATTGTCTGACATATCAGGGATTTTTGAAGATACTGATGGATGCTGGAACCCACGAGCTCCCCTTTGAACACAAGCTGTCACATCTGTCTGTGACACAGGTTTGGTTTGTACCATGTCCCATTTCACCTGAGCGTTCTCCTCCAGATGCCGCCCCGGACCCTCAACCGCCCACAGATCCCCTGCACGTGCCAGGCAATCTGTCCACACGACAAAACCACAGAGGATGTCATTAAAATGTAGTTAGTTTGTAGACACCAAGATCACAGGCATCCGAATTGCTAATAGAGAAAATCATATTCATTTCCGTTTGCTTTGGCAGCCCACATGGCCTAAATGACTACATACTTTCATGAGGGCCTCCTGTGAGCAGTGATGTTTAAGTTTGGTAAAGTCATTAGTGTAAAATCAATTTCTGCTTCATCATAAGTATAAACATTTTGGTTCCATATTCTTGCCTTTTTCATGTGTATTCCGATTTATTTTGTCAATTAATTATGCGAGTTCCGAAACGAGAGTGTGAAGTTTAAGGCGTAGCAGTGTTGCCCACTGTGAGTCAACAGTGGTTTATTATGACAAGGATGCTTGACGGAAACTAATTTGAATTTTGTCTGCACGATTCACACAAAGAATGATGTCACAGGAGTAACTGTGTTCAAATGGAAGGCCACAGGAATCGGCAACTCATTTAACAGCAGAACAATTGTAAACTGGAGGAAGAGTATTTTAAAAGCATCTTCCTTTTGTGGTTTCAAAAGGCTGACCATTTAATCTTTAAATCCATATCATTACTCTTGCACTTAGTACCCGTCGTAGACACCGTGGATTGAAATTAAACGAAATGAGTTTGACTGAAAGCAATATTAGTGATTAATGCTGAACAGCTCGACAGCTCTTGCGGAGGAGAGGGCACATTTATGGGCTAACACTGTGTGTTGTATTGGGTGCTTACAGGGTAATGGGCCGTAGATGCTCACCCACGGTGGGTGATGGATGGAGACAGGATAACAGAGTGATGCCCAGCATGTGCAGTGGAGGACTGCGTGGGAAAGATGCAGGCCGCTTCTCATCTACCACCATACCCACAGTGATAAAAAAATTTTTATGCAATATGCATGAAGGATAGCAAAAAGTTTCCCAATTTTGTCGCTCTAACTCTGGCAATCACACACACTTTGGGTTTGACAAAGCAGCTAAATCACACTCTCCACCATCAGAACAACTAACTATTACACATCATAAATGGAACCCAGAATTGTAGTGTGCTGCTTCATAAAATCACAGAGCTTTTACACCATTAACCCTGAAAGAGGTTTGCTTCTGCTACTATTATTACAGTTTTTTAAACCGTGCTAACACAGACAGCACCGAGATGGGTGTAAGACCTTCATATGGGCTCCTGTAAAAAAAAAGGGAGATATGGCAAACAGTGCTGTTTATAAAGACTGGATTTGCTCTGATCGACGTTGCAAAATTCAGTTTAACAGTTGCCGAGCCATTTATTTTAACTGCTGGTGCATAATATCAGAAACACTGTGTGACAAATGGCTGAAAAAAGATAATGAAGTTAGTTTCTGTGCATAGAAGTTGTGATTCTTGATGCATTTAAAATATTTATATATTATATGAATATTTATTTTTGCTCAAGAAACAAGAAGCTGAATGGTTCACTATGGCTTATTGTTACCTGAAGTAATCTTTGGATTTACTAATAATACTAATATTTACCTCTTTCTTGTGGATTATTATTTAACACTAGCTATTCTGGCATTTTAATGAAACAAGTTGGAAAAAGAATTGAATATTCCCGGTGTTCATTCTGACCTTTTTTCATATAGCATCCAACACAACAGGTTGCCTCAGAGCTTTCACTGCAAGCAAAAATTCATGCAATAAGTAGCATTACTAATAACATCTATGAAACACAGTGAAAAACAAGTTTGCAGTGAAATAGGCCAGAAGGCAGAAGAGGATGAAAGGAAAAACCGCAATGTTGCTGAGGAGAAAGAAAGAACAACTTGTGGGGCTCCAAGGTTGACAGGCACTCTTCTCCTCCTGGGCATACAGACATTACACCATTGCTATGCAAGTACTTGGGTCTTTCTCGTCCTGAGGTGACCTCCACTCTGGCCAGGAAATTGAAATTTGTAACTATCCATTTGACAGTGGCCAGAAACAGCCTGGTCTAATCCAGACAAGGGCAAGCCACGCCTTGATGGACAGGGAGAGCCACCGATATGGTACCTTAGACTGTGAAGTGGCCTGGAAAAATGCCCCTTTGTCAAGATGACAAATTCCAAGGCCCGGTACAATTGCATGCATGTGTTTACAAAAGGTGTGTGTATGAGCCTCTGTGACCAAAACCAATCTGTTATTGTCAGACAAAGGCTGGTGCCACTTTCCTAGAGATGGGATCCAGCCATATGACTTAACAACATATCAAGTGGTAGAAGGGAACAGGAACACATTTTTCTTCCTGAGGTCAATTAGGGTTTGCGTCGAGTGGTCAGCATTTTCGATTTCCGTAATGAAATTGCTGCTGAAAGAAAGAAACGACGCCCTGCATTTAAAACCAACCTGCTGCCGTCTGTTTGCTAAAATCTCATTCCAGAGCAGCAAATACAGGCTTGAGGAAGTGAATTGGTTGCTGCCCTTTATTGTGAGCACAATCATGTACAAAATGAATCCTTCTTAAAGTCCACCCCCTTCTGAAATAATGGCAAAAAATACACGCTCTGACAGCAGATAAAAGCAACCAACTAAAATGCAAAGTCTTTACACATGCCAAGGGAGAAATACAATCAAGTTTAAATGTCTAAATCCCAGACCTCATAACATTATGCAGAAATCTGTCTCCATAGCTGCGTTTGTCCCTGCGTGACCTTGTCTTACTGCTAACAAAAAAATGTTCCCAGTTTGGTATAACGCTGCACTTACTGGCTGAAAAGGAGCCTAATTTGGTTTAGACAAGTACGCCGCAGATTATAGACACGACAGGGGGAAGAGAAGAGCCACTGATATTAGCCTCCATTCGCCCTCCTCCCTGGCAGAGTGCACCTGTCATCAAAATGACAGATTCTGAAGCTGACTGCAATCACCTCTGTGTGTCTATATAAGGCCTCTGGATGAGATGGGATCGGACAGCAACAGCAGATTGGATTTTTGATAAAAGCTGGCTGGGTTGTCCCGGCATTCACCCTGGCCCTGTCTGCACCTCAGTGAGTAGACTCAGTCATTAGAAGTTAAGGGTAACCCTTGCTTTATGAACTGAGGTTTGGGGAAAAATATAATATAGGCCAGCCAAACGTATGTACGTAAGGTTGGAGAAATAGAGGAGGGTTTCCCTGATTGTCATCGTGGATGGAGTCATTTGACATATGCAGTGAAAGTCCTGTGGATGCTGACATGGTTCACTGTGAACTGCCACCTGTGCTCATACATTGCTGTCTACCCAGTTGACATTGTTTTATGAAGTGCAATATTTCTAATGACCAAAATTTAAAACTTAACACAAAAATGTCAAGTTGATGTGCATCTTTTTCATGAATTTGATCATTTATACTTTACTACTGATGATATTCCTGCTGAGTAAACTATGCAGGGTTGTGATATGGTAAATAAATGCAAGGTCACTTTTCTAACCTTGATGACATACGTTGTACAAAACCACAGCCATTATAAGAACAATACAACTGCAGCAGAACATCTATAAGTTTAGAACACTAGTGTAGAATATTTCTGCTTCAATTTCCGGTCTTTGTGTTGTCAGGTTTATTCAGCTTTATAAATAATAATGAAACAAAGTTTACAGTAAATCACAAACCACATCTTCTTATTTTGTCTCATATCTATAAAACCACCAGCGATGATCCTGTACAGCAGATAGGGGAAGGTTTTATATTTGAGATATGTTTAAACTAATTATTTTGCTGAATGAAGGAAAGTGACCTTCTCTCTCTCGCCATCACACTCAGTGGCACAAGCAGCTGTCCACCAGCACCATATTCATGCGCTGTGACTTGCCGAAAGCCACTGATGGCACTCGTGAAACACCTTTCTAAGTAACCGGAGATTATAGATTGTTTGTTTTAGGCATGACCCTGACTACTGAAAGTTAAACTGCCTAAAGGTAGAAAAGTATGGAGAACGAGGGTTTGGATGGTGGCTACCTTTAACATAATAAAAACAGAGGTATAAATCTGATAACTGCCAGATCTAAAGGAACTGTGTGACTATTACCCACTTTTGAAAATGTGATGCCACTTTTTGGAGGGCTCTAGTGCTTTAAGAAGAACAAGACGTGACAGATGCAATGTGGCATCGCAGTCACAGAGTCAATCTGCTGAGGACGAGTCAGCCATGCATACAGCACCCCTGCGAACAATGGAATGCTTAGCCCTCATTAAAAAGCCTCCCTTCACTGTCATTTGTGTTTTTAAGTGATGGGGAGGAAATAAAACAAATATAAAAATAAAATGTCACAGATTTCATTTTTGGTTGCTTGCCAGCTGGCTACTGTTCCTATATTCTCTGGCAGTCTTAGGGTTAGGCTAACATTTCTTTCGCCGTCTCTTTCTTGGATTATGAGTTTTTCTGAACTCAGCCGGTTGTTTGGTTTAATTAGAACTATTCGAATGCTAAATTTTAACCCTTACTAAATTCTCACGAAGCAATTACCCAGAGTGAATTTTTACATTGAATAATTAAAAAAACATTGATATTGTATTTTGTGTATTCACTATGGATGAAAAAGTACTAACCTACAATCTAGTGTAAATATCAAAAATGAAACATTTAAATCCATTTGACCTTCTGTAGTCCATTGAAAAAGCAGTAGTTTAATACTGAGTTAGACATGAAAAAAGGTATGAAGAGAAATTGTAAATCTTAGAAATTAAAAACAGTTGGTATTTTAAACCCCAAGAATAAGGTGCTATAAATAAAACATAGGTACAAAAGGGGCATAAAAAGACATAATAGAAGAAGCATGAAATTTCACATGGTCCAAATAAATGTTCGTACACAAATTGAAGTACATGTAGCTCCTTGTAATTTGAAAACAGATGAGGACTGACGGGAATTTTTTGGTGCTGGAGTTTCCTCAAACATGCTGGTTTTGTTCCAGCTTAATGAGCACGCAAGCTAAGCTCCATTTAACGTTGCCAGTGTGACAATGTAGACAGCTTTGGAACGTGTGGAAGGCAAAGGTTTCAGGAAAATGCTGTTCCCAAAGATGGCTCACGCATAAGAATATCTGCCAATCACACCTGGACTATTACACATTTCAGCCAAGACCAGTGTTTCTACATGATACACACAAAGAGAAAGCGTGAGGTCATTTACGCATCCATGTCCATTTACCACCCACTCACAGTGTCACACCAAGGTGTTGAACCATGTCTTAGTGCGTTTGGCGTGTTTCCAGTCAGCTGCCCTTGTCAGTGAGCCAGTCAAGCTGCTAATTTATGCAATTCATGGGACATCAGGCCTCCAAGAGTCAAGTAATTTGTTTATCAAAATCACAGTTTTACAAGACAAATTACTATTAGGAATGCAGACAAAATTTACAGCAAAGAAGCTTACAATGTCAGGATTGTCAGCCGAGCAACTTACTATTATTTACCCATTTTTGAAGATGTTTAATTTTTACTCTCAGGACAAGAACCATGATTAAAGGAACCACAGTGGAATTAAAATCCAAGATGTTCTAAATTCAAGCAATAGCTCAAACAACTATGTCACTTGCTACCCCAAAAAACTGAAAGTAGTACATTGTTAAATGATTTAAAAGTAATAAAAAAACTGGTTTAATCAACGCATGCCTCTCAGAGGGAAAAGATAGCCTTTCAAACTGCTGTTTTATAATGAAAAAGCAATGGTTGTCATTTGTGTTGTTATTGTGGCTCTTAGTACATGTTGTTACTCAGGGACAAAGCAGGTAGAGCAGTAGTGCTCAGAAGGTTCAAGTCTGAATCTCACCTCCTTCTGTGATACCCTTACACAAGTTACTTACTCTAAAACGGCTTCAGTAGAATAGAAATTACCCTGCTGTAGAAACAAGTAAATAATTTTAGGCATATTTAGAGAAAAGCATTTGCATAAATACATAAATTTAGCAAGTATGGTATACAGTTACGGCTAGGGTTAGGGTCCCGGCCACCATTTCAGCATGGTATTGTCACCTCCCTGAAAATAATGAATGCAATCATCAACTGGTTTTAATAAGACACACATTTCCTTGTGAGATGACAGATTGACCTGATACACACACACACACACACACACACACACACACACACACACAGAGGAGCATAACATCCTATCTGGATTAAATGTTATGATGCCTTTATGAAGGAAATGACTTTGATATTCCAAATAGGATGAGTTAGACAACTTCATAACATATTCAGAACAAATATACTGTTGTCAGCTTGATTCTTATAATGCTTCCTGGCTTTTGGAAAGTGTGGAAGGATTTCTGTGGGCTGCAAATGTCACTGGTAATGACAAATTGTCCAAAAATTCTAATCACAGAATTGAACGGTGATGAATAAAAACAACACAGAAAGGCATTTGATGCTTGAGGATGTTATTGCATGGGAGTTTTGCTGAAAAAACTTCAGCGAGAAGCTGAAGGAACAGGTCTTCTTGTGAGCAGATGTTTCGACCATGTTACTATGGTAAGTTATACTTTACTGTGACACGGAAATATTTCTCTATTTACTGTTCGTGCACTTTTGGGATTGGTCCGCACATTTAGCAATAATAAATTAAACAGCTGAAACTGAAAATGAAATTAAACCAATGACAGCAATAACTGCAAGAATGAAAAGGAAAAACTCAAGGCTGTACTATTTTATGAACTACTTGTGTCCCTATCCATAACAAGTAGAAATCAAAGTTTTAAACTTTTCTTTGTTTTTCTGTTTACAATCAAAACACAAGAAATTTGGTTTTAAAATCCATCCATTCATTGTACTTAACCACTTATCCTAGTCAGGGTTGCAGCAGCCCAAACAGCCAAAGTGTTGTAACGCAGCAGTGCTGCTCTCTGTGCTACGATGCTGCCCTCAATATTGAAATAATATTTAAAATATTTTAATAGCAATTTTTAAATTAGATTTCTGTGTAAAATTCACTACAGAACAGTTTTTTACCGCATACATTTTACTCAACCTATTTCATTAGGCACATAGGATCATAAACACATCAGTCTTGGACACTACCTTTTCTGAAAGGCATCACTGCCATTAGTACTGGTGCATACACTGCTAACATACAGCATCATTTCATTTGCTTTTGTTTATAGATGCACATCTGTCTGTATTCATGCACAAAAAGACGAGGACAATAGCCTGATCTCAGAGGCTGTTTGCAGAACTGAACTGTCTCTTGCGCTTGTTGGACTTCAGAGCCGACACCACAGTCAGAGAAGACAAATGATTGTGCCTGCAGCAAACAGAGCATGGGGAGACCCGCTGGAAACGTTGCTTTTACAAAACATGAATACTTAACACCCTCATTACCCTCACTACCACACAAAACATGAATTTATAAGGAATGACAATAATAATATTTCACCATAAAGCAACATGTACTATGATAAGGAAATTAAATCTTTCTTACTGACATTATTTTATTATGACAAGCATAGAATGTTTTTTATTCAATTTCCTGCCACTACTGGAAAAATAAAGATGTAGTTGGGAAGATGAGAAGCACACCTCACATGAACTGTTTCAGTAAGTTTTTACAGGTGACAGGTCGAAGGTGTGCTTATTAACCAGGTAAGAGTCAACTGCGGGAAAAGGCTGCTTTACTGGGAGACTATGACTACAGAGATACTATACATGGTATCGTATTTATATGGTAAATTATATCAATTCAGAATTTCAAAAGTAAATTCCGAGTTCTACTGTTCTGTTACATTCATAAAGGTACCATGATGGTGCGGTAGGTAGCACTGTTGTCTTACAGCACCTGGGCTGTGGGTTTGGACATAGGTACAAATCCAGCTCAGTTGCACAAGTTTGTGTGGAGTTTCCATGTTCTTCTTGTGTTTGTGTAGATTTCTGCTTTGAACTCCAATTTCCTCACACAGTAAAAAAATGCGCTCAACTGGCATCCCATCCAGTGTGTACCCTGCCTTACACCAGATGCTTCTGGGAGAGCGTCTAGATCATCACCACCCTGCACTGGACAGCTATTGACAATGGATAAAAGGATTAACATTAGTCATACTTGAATGCAATATTGTACATAAGTGTCACTGTTATTCAGTATACATTATACTGTAGTGAAGGAAGCAGTATTGATCACCCAAATCATCCGCTAGACACACTTTTTAAATATTTATTATAAAGAATATTGCATTTTGACATTTGTGTTGCCTGATGACACTGTAAGTTATTTACTTTCCCAGAAACAGACCTGTGATTTGCAATATATACAGAAACCTCTCCTGAGGCACAGCGTAGTGTTTCTGCTGGTGACCCAGATGTCTGGAACTGAAAATGTCCTCGACACTGCAGAGCACAAAATCTCCCATCTTAGTGAATTTTAATGCAACTTAGAATGTGAAAATAAAAAAAGAAGCTTCTATTCTGCGAGAGCAGCCGAGTTCAGAAACGTAAACAAAAGCAGAATACTGATGGGGAAAAAACAGGCAGGTGAGGATCTACAAAGCCAGACAAAACTAAAACACGGCCCGTTGATTATGGTGTCAATCCACCGCAATCACCCACCCTCTCTACTGATCAGCTGTGTTGTTACTGCGGCTGACACACACACACACACACACACACACACACACACAGACACACGCACACACACAGACAGACACACACACACACGCACAGACAGACACNCTGCGGCTGACACACACACACACACACACACACACACACACACAGACACACGCACACACACAGACAGACACACACACACACGCACAGACAGACACACACACACACGCACAGACACACACACACAGACACACACACACACAGACACAGACACACACACACACACACACACACACACACACACACACACA
>UFQX01000200.1:588407-755505 GCA_900497675.1 Arapaima gigas | reverse complement strand
GACACTCAGCATCGCTGTTGTGGGGAGAAAACGCTGACCAGCAGACAGCAGGAGAACAACCACATGAGGAATGAGGAGCGCGTCTCTCTCAGTCATTCCAGCTGCTGTGGTGGTGCTCGGAGCTGCGTGTGGCGGAGCTGAGAGGAGTTTTTAGTGAAGCGGCAAAGGCGGCGACTGTGATCTCCAATCACTATGCAGCTCCCATAAAGAGCAGAGTCACTTGGTTTGAAAAAGAAAATTTAATCTCATTTCTATGCTGCCGTTGACATTGACCTATTGTTCTCTGTACGGGAATAGTATTTAAATACATGCAGTATCTGTCCAAAGATGATCTTATAAATACTTTTGTTACTACATCATGACACAGTTCATTGTGTTTCGTGAGTTCTGCTCTCTTCTTTCGTTTTAGTCTATCAATGTTGTTTCATTACTTTGCTTTTAACAGAATTAGTTTTATCAGATGCTGAGCTAAAATGGCTATGAACAAGACAATACGAGAAACAATTTGTTTACGTGTTAAGATCAGAGTTTGTGAATGATTTGAGTTATGAAGTGTGAATTGTGCTCTTTCTGTGTGATTCAATGAATGAGCTGCACAGAATTGCATGCAAGATTTTCTGTCCAGTACCTCAAGCTGTGGTCTAAGTCTAATCTCAGAAGTTAAGAGGAGTTGGGCCTAGTTAGTACTTGGATGGGAGACTAGCTGGGAAGACCCAGTTTTTCTAAGTGTTCTGGGTGGAAGGAAGGCTTGGCCACCTAGTTCTGTATCTTGCCCTGAAAACTCTATGGATAGTAACAGTCATGTAAAAAAATACAACTAGCTGTGGAGTCACTGTGAATTGACAGCACCTACCAACAGCCTCAAGCTACATGCCACCCGAGACAGATTCTGCAAATTTTCTCGTGGGACTTCAACTATCAGTCTTTGGAACCTTAGGGTGGTTAATGATACGAACTAGACCTTAACTCACCTTTGGATAAATAAACACAGATATGTACATAACAAAATGCTCTACTTTATTGGCGGCTGGGAATATATGGGCACCAGAATGGTGGTGCTTTCAGGGTGACCTTAGTGTGTGTGTTCAGCTTAATAAAGTGAATTGCATACCTGATTTGTCACCCTCCCATCAGTCTGACACACACACACACACACACACACACACACAGAGAGAAATGCAAAATTAAAGTACAGTATATTGTAACATAAAATGCTGTTCACCATTTAACATCTTTATATGGTTCTGTAGAAGAACTGATTTTAGGATATATGCACTAGTGGTTACTGGGAAAAGGTGCACATCAGTTTACATAAAGACCGCATTGGAGGACAGTTGGGAAAAGACACATTGGTCAAATCCAGGGTCTCCTTCTCATCCCGTACATTATATGTCATTAATAATATGCCAGAATTTAGGTTTATGACTATTTCTTCTGAAACTTGTTTTGGCAAAAAGAGCAACGTAAAAGTCCAACAAATCTTGTCCATGAACAAAGTCAAATACCAAATTACCTTAACCTCACACGTTCTGCAATGAAACTACTGTGGACACTAACAGTGATCAATTTAACATTTATGTCTAAAATAAAAACAGTGTAAAAGTCTGTACCACGTTGAAATACGCTAGAACTACTGGTCGCTGATCAAACAAAATTCGTACAATACACTTTGTGCAAAGAAGATAAAGTTTTTTTCCCATATAATTAATTTCTCTTGTTTTTCATTTCACATATAGGGATTACATATGGAGGTCAACATTGCTCGGACAAAGCACACATCTTTTTTTGTTGCCGTTTACAGGTATAGAGACAGACGCACTGAGCTCCCAGATCCCGAGCAAAGTTGGAGAGCTGGTTCTCCTTCACACTCTGCCATTTTTTCTTAGCACTTTTTGTGAGGTGTTTTTGCTCAGGATCNGCAAAGTTGGAGAGCTGGTTCTCCTTCACACTCTGCCATTTTTTCTTAGCACTTTTTGTGAGGTGTTTTTGCTCAGGATCTGTTTTTATCATCACTCACTGTTGTCTTCCTCCAAAAAAAAAAAAAAAAAAAAAAAAAAAAAAATATCAAGGTCCGCCACTATCTGACAAAGGTGTCTCCAAAGGTGAGGCGGGCTGCAGTTTCCATGCTTGGTTTCATCGAGAGGTCACTTGGGCGGCAGCCGCTGCTGCCCCACAGGCTACTCTAAACGCTGAGTGAAGTTTTCCGGAAAGAGTCCCTTCTGGGCGCTGCTTCCTTGTTGCAACCAGTCAGCTTCCTTGATTCCTGTGAGCCAACCAGCATCCTGAAACACACAGGTGAGGACAAAAGCAACCTGTAAACACAGTGTTTTACAGGTAGGCAAGACAGGTTGAGGGTTTCTGCATCCTAGAGGTCGACTGCATTATCGGTGTTATAATACATCCTCCTCAAACTGGGCTATTCAATTTGTCCACTGTAGAGGATGCATCTCCCACACCATCCCCACTACAGTGCTGACTCTTAATTCACCTTGTAGAAGAAATTACACGTTTTAAATGATACACATGTTGACGGGTGGGACTCGGATGGCTTCCTAGGCGTCCCTTTTGGTGGGTTCCAGACAGATATAGTTCCTCCTACCTGGTCTTCAGTCAGTTCTGTGGGGATGACCAGGACCACATCACCTCTCTTCAGGTTGAGTTCGTCTGAGTTGTCCGCCTCAAAGTCATGCAGGCTCTCCACCTGTGGCAAAGGAGCAAGATGGGATGTACAGGTTTTTTTTCCAGTCATTTATTCACCTCCATTGAATAAAAGTGCTGTAGGCTTTTCTCAGGGCCAAGTTACAGCATTCATTTTGTAAGCTATTCATAATAATTTTTTTTTTCCTACCAGATCAGAATGGACATGCATTGACAATGTCAAGCACCACCAAACTGTCCAACACGACAGTTGTAATCTCTCCATTCATCATCTTTGACTTCATTTATAATAATTTTTTTCTAATTATTTGTAATTACGAATATACAGGATAAGTTGACAGATATCCTGCGCTTACCCACTTGGGATGAAGCATAGAGCCCTACCCTAGCCACCTAACAACCTACCCACCTATTCCCCTCCAACCCTAACACACTATACACCCTAACATGCCACCTTGTAAGCTCTTTACCGGGGTCCTCAGGTAGGTACCATCCTTCATCGGTGTCTCGCTGACTTAGGCCCACGACACCTGCAGATGGCTCAGCAGTGAGGCCTGGCGTCCCAGACCCACCCCCCTCCAAGCCTACTAGGTCAAAGGTCCATGTAGCCCCCATTAACTATACTGCTGCCCTATCCCACCTACCTCACCTTCCCCCACTCTAGTTGAGCTCTCCTCAACCAGAGCCACTGACTAGCCCTCTCAGCTACTAGCGATACCTCCTTCACCGCCTCCCTTAGCTTACGTCCTCTTACACCAAACCCACTCAGCAGAGAAGTAATAGTTCTTGCACAATTATAATAATTTACCCTTTTCAGATTAAAGAACTTGAATCACCCTATATAGCTGGGTCATTTTTATTCTATCGATTCAGGGTAGAAACCTTGTTTAAGAGAACTATGGTGGGAGGAGGGACTCAAACCTGCTTCTTTTGGGTGCAAGGGAGTGCCTGACCACAGTGCTGCTTGCAGACCCCCCCACCCCATAGCTTAAGGTCTGCTATAACAGATTTTGTCCAGTGTCTAATTCCCAATTTACCCCCACATAATTCTCCCAACCCATGTGGTAATTCAGTTGTCCCCAAATGCTTTGCAGCCTACCTTATAAAGGAAGCCAGGAGGTAGGTCAGGAGCTGCACTCTGACTCTCGGGCGTGACTCCATTGTCGCTGGCTCCGCTGGGGGAGGTGATGTCTCCGTCGCGGTCGTCATCGCCCTCATTGCTAGAGGCAGGTTCAATCACGACTGAGGGGATCGGCATCTTCTCCTTGGAAGGCCAGTGAGGGAGAGAGCGTCACCACAAAAACACACCAAAAGACACACAAACACAACAGCTCCCTCTACTGCCCTTACATGTGTAGCGCAGTGTGTGCGTGTGTTGCAACTGTTCTTTCAAAACCAATAAACATACTTATTCATAAATACAAGGCTTTGGGCACAAATTAAACATCAAATCATTACAAAATTCACAATAAGTATTCCATTTATTACTCTGCACTGTATAAACTGTACTTTGTTCTATGGGGGGGGGGTCAGCACAAATTTGACCAATAAAATATTCAGTCAAATAAAAACAACACAATAAACTTAATGCTGCACACAGATTCACACACAAATTCAGACATCATTTATCCAGACATTTCTCCCTCTTCCCATCAACAGGTAACACAAAAAAAGCCACATCTTCAAAAAAAAAAAAAAAAAAAAAAATTTAATCACATTTAATGGTAAAATAGAAAAATGGGACCCTTTCTGTTTGCAAGGTTAAGAAACAGAGCTCTGCCCTGGAGAAAAATGCAAGGGGGAACAGAGCCACGTTAGAATATCTACCTCCTTGGCCTCGGAATCTTCAGTAACCTCTGTGTTCTTGGTGTCCTCAAGCGCAGGCGGTGCGCTCTAAAACAGGATTTTTAGACATGAGGACCTTTGTGCTGGCACTGAATTCAGGTGGGACACCGGGAGACAGGTGGGTACGGGAAGCATGCCCCGGGCCCAATGCACCGTGGGACAGGTGCATTGGGAGGAGCAGGTGGGGGCAGTTAGTGGGGCTGCTGGCATCGGCCATGGTAAAACCGACTTTAACACAGCGCTTTGAGAAACGGAGTTTTACCACCGCACGGCTGATGCCCAGTGAATTCTTCCCCTTATAAAGAATTAATAAAATGCAAAGCAAAAAGGTTCTTGGCTGAGAGTTGACATACCTGACAAACACTAAAATTATACAAAGTCGTGTTTCATTGTGCGGTCCCAGACAAACACCTAAAAAAACATGGTCATAAATCAGTGGTTCCCAAACCAGGGGTCGTGACCAAAATGAAGGCTAGGTGATGGTCTTCAAAAAAAGAAATGTAACAGTATCATAGGAGGATTACTGGCACAATATATCGGGCTATTGAAACAGTAAAGGTGAAACAGGTGAGGTGGTACAGCCTCCATATAAGTTAATAATAAAGATCAAGTCCATCCATGCCCAATAATCCTTGGGCCAAGCAAACCAACAGGGGACCTGTTGGTAAACAGTCCTCTTACCTCAGTCCAATATTATACACAACGCTTTTAATTTCCAAACTTTCTGTAGCTTAACCACTAAATGAAACACCACCATGTTGGGCAAAGAGAATTTGATTGTATAATAAAGTGTCATTTTTATGTACATTTGATTTTCATTTCATCCAAGTAAACTGCTTGAAAATCATTATGGGTTTCAAAATATTCATTAATCATTATTAAAGGGTAAATAATTTTTAAAAATTGTATGAATAAACAGCGCATGTCAAACTCACTGATCATGAACACTGCATGTAGTAGCATTTTGGGTAACTAGGGCAGGACATGGTTGGATTAACGGTCACTAGCATAAACAAAAAAAAAAAAAAAAGATTTGGGAACCACTGGTCATAAATGGTCAGTGGAACTTTGTTCTGTGCTCTAATGGTCACTACCTTTGAACCACATAGGAAAGCACAGAGGTTAAACTTGAAACAGGAGACTTATTTACATTACAGCATTTTCCAGACTTTATAAGGGGCTTCAGAGATGCTGGTTAATGATGAGGAGGGAGACGGCAGGGGGCGGCTGGAGTTATCTAGGAAAGGTCAGCGGCAGCAATGTCAATAACAACGGCCACCCGCGGGAGACGCATCAGGTGGTTTGTGTTGGTAGCGGTGAGTCAGGCCTATGCAGCGTGTTTATAAAACAGCTTGGCTTAACCATCAAGCTCTACAATATGCTGCTTTTCAGTGTCTCGGAGATGTTGATATGAGGAGTGAAATTTCCAACAGAGGAACTGCCGCTGACCTTGTCTTTGTCACCAAACTGCACCGACAGCTTTTAGTCACTACAAAGTGAATACAGAAACGTGCAAAAACAGAAATAAAATTTAAAATGAAAAACGTGACACCACAATGTCTTTTTGTTTCCATCTGCATTTCCAAAATCGAGCTCAAATTGTTGTAGCTGATGTATTTTTTTTGGTGACTTATTGAGCCTTAATAAAATGTAGAATATGCACTTATGCGAATGCTCTGTTATTCAGGTACTTGCGTTTCACCTGACCTTCACACACTCAGGCTGGGAAACTGACCAGATGATGATGTCCACTAGTAAGTGTATACAAAACAGAAACGGGGAGAATTTTGCACACTTTTTAAACGTGTTAATTTAGGGTCTCCAAATTCACCATAGATCATTTCAGTGAGCACTAACCAACCTTTTTTTAAAAATAAAAAAAAGGCATGAACTAAACACGGACATCAAGGTGTGAAATTTGGCACTTAGCCCATTATCCAGAATTATGCACATTTGTACAAGTGTTTCTTGAAACTGACAATAAAAACTGCATAAACGTTTAAAGAGAAACTGCCCTTACATAACATAGTAACAAATTATAATGGCATAACAGATGGACAGGCATTTCCGTACAGTTCTGACCGATGAAGGTAATGAGATGAAATGACAGGGATACAAATCACAAAGTTCAAAACATTCCATCAGAAATCATGCAGTTATATCAGTTGTAGGTTATTCTCAGAAGACACCAGATATCCTACGTGATCCATGTTCAAACAGCCCTTTGTGTTCTTCAGTTTGAACATCATAGAAAATGACGCTACAAACCAGATTCTACTCATAAAGAAGTTCATTTCAATGGTCAAGTTAATGCCCTCCACTGGTGGGCCGCTGACATTCCTGGCAAAAAGGCTCACTTAAAATGATAAACCCTTTAAAAATTGTTGGTGTCACAATCATCACATCCAGAATAAAAGCTATGAAAATATTGTTGAATAATGTAGGCCTGTTATCCTCTGCTGTGACACTATGTGGCAGTAATGTAAGCGCTGTCCTTGTCAGGGTGTCATGTGGTAGTTTAGTTCTGTGCTCTGCTGCTTGCTAACACCCTTTAAATTGCCCCACGGCGCTCAGAGCTTGGTTAGTCATCCTGTAAAGGGTGGGTAGTTACCGGGGACTGCTCGCTCGGGGGCTCCGATGGCACAGCTGAGGCCTATGTGCAAACACAGGTAAAGTGTGTTATTAACCAGGGTTGGGGAGGGGGACAAGTAATAGGGAGCAAATCCCAGCAGATGTCAGTTACACTGGCTGATTGGGGTAGGACCCTAGTTTAGGACTCAGGGGAGGGTTTGGTGGGGAAGCTGGGCACAGGGGCCTGTGAAGGTGGTTACCGGTGCCTCGGCAGGAGGGGAGCCCTTCTCAGCCTCTGCGGTCGGGGCTGCGTCCTACACAGGAGAAGTATTGACACTTAAAGCCAGAGGAAGGACCTCCTGTTTCAAATCTGTACCAGCTGATCATGGTAAAAAGTGCTGTAGCTTTTGGCATCTGACATACGGAGGTTATGCAAGATATCCCATCCTTATATGATTATCCTTCCAGTTCAAAGTTAACTATTACCAAAAATATTTGTCGCAATTTTTTTCCAGTAGAAAAATTAACACTCGAGCTACATGACAATTCAGACGAATTATGGAATTTTGCTCCTTGCATTGTATTATGCATCTGTGTCCATTTGCAATTTATTATTCTGTATGTGTCACTATGTTGCCGCGACCAAGTTCTGTTATATTGTGAATCGATAAAAACAAATGCATTTTAATAACTATTTAACTGGAAAACACATTAATCAAATCTAAAAAGTGACAAACCCTATTACAAATGGGACAGGTGAAATGTCCTTTTCCTAAACTTCAAAACGGATAAAAACAAACATTAAGAAAACTGTTATGGCTTTCACTGTCTCTCCCTTTTCCTCTGGTTGTGAAAAATCACTGTCACCCCATATCCACCGTGTTCAAAGCTGAAGACAACCACACGACTCCTCCTGCTTGTATTTCTGAGGCTTCTATTGGCCAGAGACAACGCGCCATAATTACCGGTGCCACCTCATTGGAGGACTCGTTCTCGCCATGGGCAGGTGGGTGTATCTACGCGTGGAGAAATCACAGCAGTTATTTTAACAGCACTGGGCCACGACAGGCAAAAAGCAGAACCGCACTGAGCTAGACAGCTTGGTGGGTGGTTCTTAAATGATGGGTTTGAAACAAAAGTTTCCTGTCACTATTACACATAACAAAAACTTCTTAACATCAAAATAACACTTTTTTTTGTCTGAGAGCAGAAAAGCTGTTCTGCTTATATAATCGTGTATTTAGATGTTAAGATACACAAAACTGCAGCAAGATCTTTATCTAAGACTGCCAGAAAACATCTCCTTGCATTTTGCACTGTTCACATATGTATCATACATTTTATAGTTCTATGTTTTAGATTCCATATAAAATGCACACTTTTTTCCACACCAGAAGGAATGAAACTCCTCATAGTGCAACAGCAGAAATTTTGCAGTAATAGCCTCACGGGAGCCATTTAACCCGTTTCATTCCTTAACTTGTGCAAGCAAGCCCAAAATTTTTATGTTACAGCCGTGTCAAGAAGATCAATCTATCACTGGTCACTTACTTGCCGAACGTAAAACCATGTCCTAAATAAGTTACCATCACCTTGTCTTTCTGATGCAAGACTATTAAAACCAGCGTTTCATTTTTCAGTTTAGACACATTTTGATGTATGAAGCCAAAAGGCATAAACAGGACTGAAAGTTAAGAGTTAAAAGGCTATAATAAGGTTGTAATTTTATGGATTTCATAGATCTAAGCAGCAATGTGGTAACCGTGTCAGATGATTGTATGCTATGAACATGCAGCACTGAGATATGAAGTATATTACGACCATAATACTCACGTATTTGAACAATCCGTTTTAGATATGACCAATACAGTGCTGTACCAACCATTTTAAATGCTATAACAGATGAAGCTCTGCAATAAGCATTTCAGATACATAACAGACTATTCCAGACATAGTGCTGTGCTCACAATCTTATATTTTATGATTGCTCTGTCTATTACAAGGTGCCGTTTTAGATGTTACGATTGTTATGGATGTAGCAGTGTGCTGACCAGCTTATATGCTGTAATTATTGTACACACATGAAGATGGGCACCAACCCTCTCACATGCCCTTTCACTATAGCACCTGTAGAGCTCTCACAGTCACATCCCTGCACACCTCAAGTGAGCACTCGAGCACCGTTCACTTGGCTGCGTCCAGTGGCACTGCCAACGAGGCCTAGTTTCCACCATGTTGTCCCTACACGTCATGATTTATCTGCACATAAACCATAAACGGAGGCAAGTGGATCGACCACTGAGGCGAAGAAGAGCTACTCTATCTACTTCATTTTAGATAAAGATCCGTTCTCTGAGCTGCAGAACATCTCAAACATGCAAACACTGAGGGGAAAATAGGAACATGGTTACAAACTGATAAAATAGCAATTCACAAAAAAAAAAACGGCCAAAAAGTGAACAAAAATATGAGATGTAGCAACTGAACATTTGCTGCTGTACTCTCTGTACCCTCCTCAAGGCAGTTGACTGGTGTGACACTGACTCCACGCCAGTGTTTGCCCTCCCTGACCAGTTACACACACCAGCATACAACTTAAACAAGAAAGTCACCATTTTCCTTGAGGCCTGATACAAGTACACTAGACTGCATAATATACAGCTGTTTGAATTTACAGTAAACATATAATTAGATAAAAAAACAACAAAAAAAATTCTTTAAAAAAATCAATAACTTGAAGGTCATCAATAAAATATAAACAGTGTGGATACAGAAAACACACAAACGTCAAGCACAGGATGCCTTGAAATTACAACTCAAAGCATTCTTTTAAAATGATATATACTCACTATGATTCATGAACAAGGAGTAGTAACAGCTGCATAAAGTCATATACCTTGCACTCAGGTAAATCAAAATGAAAACAATTCCCTAGAATTAAAATTATATTCTTAAAAGATGTTTTTAAGATGACGACGATGACGACAACAGCAACGGGTGTTGTGGCACTTGGAGTTATTGACACCTACAAACTCAGTTCTAAACTACCTCTACTAGTGGGGGTGTGAAAAAAAGTACAACAGCAAAATCAAATACTGTGTACTTATAGGCAGCTTATGATACAGATGAAAAATATCTTACAAGTATACTGATGTAAGGCGTTTTGGAAACGAATGAAGACCGGTAGCTTTACGGTAAGTTTAATAAGTGCTTATAGCAGTATACATCCTGCAGCCCATTAATGACAGTAGTGGACTGGCTGGTACGTTTTGTGGGTGAAGCATCTCCATGAAGTGAGATGTTCTTCGCCAAATAGTAAGAAGCGCCTGCAGGGAGGTAACTAGCAGGCATCTGGCTGCAGTGGTGACTCATGAACCAAATCACAGACCTCAGTGATCTAATTTGTGTCAATAAATCCAGTCCACACAGCAGCAGTGACTCAAGGGGAGAAAGGCCAGTTTAAACCCACTCCCCCTCCCATGCACAGCAGTGGGACTGCAGTGGTCTTTTAAGCCTTTATCACAAGATACAAAAAAAACCACAGATACACATAAAAGTCCAGTCCATAGTTTTAGAGAAAAATAGATTTTCTTCTAGTTGCTTTTTATTATAACTCATTACACTCCTCTTATGGATAAATACATTAAGTAGGTACACTTTCAGTTTCTTAAGGAAGACAATTCTGTTTGTACGCATCTCTTTAAAAGGCAGAATTTATCCTCGGTACGAGAGGACAGGGTCAGGACTGGGGAATTAAGGTACAATAACAGTGTGACCCTGTATGTATTAGTGCAGCGTGGTAGTATATGATATACGAGCTGACACAACTGTAACCCACGAGACACAATGACACGACTGATTCAACAATGAAAAGGACAACAAACACCGAACCGAACACCAGCATGAAAGAGCATGAACAAGCCCTGCACTGAAATATAAATGTGTATTTTGTTGATGCTGGTGTTCTGCATAATGAAAATACATATTGATTCCATAGCACCATTCCTGGCTAAATGGTGAAACCAATACAACCGGGCATAAAGCCCACATGTATCTCATCCCCATGGAATTGCTTTGGTGATCCTTTTGATGGGTGGGAACAGCTAATCTGACAATTGAGGGTGAGACAGGCCCTATGTGGCCCCCCTAGCCAACCACTCAGCTCACGCGCAAAGAGAGGGGGTCCAGCAGGGGTCTTGTACGTACCTCGGCGGACTCCGATTCCGGACTCACCGGCAGCTCTGACGGCCGTGCCTCGGGGGCGTCCTTCACAGGGAGTAATAACAGGGAAGTGTTAACATGGCTCAGGGGCAATAGGCTGAGTCCAGCACGCATGAAAAATGACAGTGACTTCATGTACACTGGGATTTTTTTTGCCTCACTCATATCCCTTCTCAGCTTGTCCAGCAGGCGGCTGAGTTTGCACTGGACTCAAGACCATGTTTGTATCTTTCAGGCTGAAGACCAGAATTCAACCAATCCTGATCTCACCTTTTCTTAATTGACTGTACAAAGGTGACACCGCAGAGACCTAGGAAAGGCTGCCTGTTGAAATAAATTTAACTCCTAAAGGGACTCATTTCACATCAAACGTCTATTTTGGGCCATGGGAGTGTTTCACAAACTCAAACAAATATCTAGTCCCACACTTTTAACAACTTTTTGTTGTCAAGATGATCGAAAGACTATCCTGAAATCAATGGTTATTAGGCTATCAGGGATACATCCTGGATAGGACACGAGTCCATCACAGGGTAGCTACACACCCCTGGATTCCCTCATATTATGAGCAAGCTGAAACACACATCTTTAGACTGTGGGAAGTAACCAGAGGACTCAAGGCAAACCCACACAGACAAAATCGGGTTTGAGTAGTCCAGGTGCTGAGAGACACTAGTGCCATCTACTGCACCACCATACTGCCCCCATGGGACACACAGACTATTAAAATGCACAACAGCACATCCTGCACATTTATCAAGCAGGCTGAGGGAAAGGAACTGCAGCAGTTTGGTGAGGTGGTTGATGTGTGATAGAGTGTACTGCCCCAGAACAGGTGGCAGGAACACTGGTGCACTGTGGGCCACATGATTGTCAGTTTAGATTGGCGTGACTGTTTCCACCGTTGGTAGAGATCCTGCACTCTGAGTACAGGTCCTTTCATGTGGTGGCAAACCACGTGATGTATGGTTATGATGATAAAACAAAGCTGGCTTGTTGCTGGTGCAAGTTTACCCCGTGCTCAGCGATTCCAAGACCATAGCCACACACACACACACACACACACACACACACACCTCTCTCGGGACACCATGACATCAGACTTGGACGATTCTCTGACAACTGGGGCTACATGCTGCTTCATTTCTGTTAGCACATAAATTACAGAAAATTCTTTACTTTTTTTTTTTTACCAAATTATATGTGTATATTATATGATTGACCCCAAACCCCGTAAGAAATGGCTTGTTCTGCCACATGTTGAGCACTGCTGTGTTCAGGACTGAACCCAGTAAACACAGCAGCATTGATCCATCACATGGATCCAGTTTGTACTGAACAGAGAACAGATGGCACCGTTTCATCACCAGTGAAAGGTGGGAACTGGTCCAACTGAACATGAGGCTATACAGAAAATAAGGAATCCTGTGAAACAACAGATCACACAGTGACACACGAGCTGAGTGCCACATGGAGACTGACTGTCACACGATCATCTCACATACCCACTATGCTTGATCTGATGCTTTTATGGGTTTGAATCAAGCACATCCCTCAGCTGAACACAGCATCATCACGGCTGCTCCTGACTTTAGTGTCACCTTGGCAGGACAGTTCCAGAACATCGCTCAACCTCAAGATGTTTCCTTTTCCTATTTGTTGACTAGTCCCTTAAACAGTTCTTCATGTGGAGGGCAGTGGTTACACATTTTTCTCTTCACTGACTTTTGAAAACATTAATTGATATAAAAAACAGTCAACTTCCGAAGGACTCCTCAACTTACATTAGGTTAACCTTCTAAAGTGTTTAAATGATATAACAACTACTGACTCTTGATGTTATACATAAACAAACAATGTCTCTTCTGCAGACCAAGTGCAACACCAGTTGTATATCCCCTTCCTTAGAGTGATGCACTGTTGTTCATAAGGCAAGTTTCATTTATAACACACAAATATAAAAATATTAAAACTTATGACATTTCTGGGTACCGCACAGTGTTCCTTATCCAATCACATGTTTGTGAGTAATGGAGCAGCACATGGTTCATGCATACACACACCCGCATACACAGTGTGCCATAGTGATGTACAAAAATAACAAAAGTAGCTGATAATGGAGACAATGAGATGGACATGAAATGTTCACAATGAAAGCAGAGCAGTGAATGAACGCAGGTCACAGCTGCCGGAAAACAAACAAAGGTGCTGACGAAGAGACGGGTGGCAAAACAAAAAGACAACAGCGTCCATGCTGAAGATTTCTGTGGTGAGACAGGTGATGATGACGATGATGACAATGATGATGGGAGGTATGCTGACAGCAGTGAAGGCAGTGGCGTCGCTGATGCTGGTGCTGGTGCAGGCGTTGAAGATGAGGGTGTGGATGAAGGCGCCACGCTGGACACTCACCGCAGCCTTCTCAGCAGGCAGACTGGTTTCAGCACCTTTATCAGCCTCTGCCACCTCCACGCCCTCAGTGACTTCCACCCCTTCTGTGACCTCTGCACCTTCCTCACCCTCTGCAACTTCAGAGGCACAGCTGACCTCGGCCTCCGGTGCCGCTTCGGCCACTTCGGCTTGTGACTCAGGGGCTGCCTCTGATTCGGGGGCGGAGGCTGCTGGCTCTACCTCTGCTTCTGCCTTTGTCACGTAATGTGGGGGGGAGAGAGTGTTAGCACACCACTCCCTTTCCCCTCCCCACCAGCATGCGGGTTACGCGGTAGGCAATCCCAATACCCCCAAGAGAATTTATCACTCCCACCTGCCACCACCATATACACAACACCCTGGGGGGCACTTTATGTCATCAACCTATGCACTCGAATCAATCAAAAACTATTTAAGAGATTTATGTTCGTTGAATGCGCACCTACGGCCTATCGTTTTGTTAGAACAAAGTCAGAAGCTGGAAAGTAGGCAAACACACACCTACAGCAAAAGCATAAACACTTGGAAGTGGAAATATACATAAACATGGGTACTAAATCACAGAAATAAATGGCAAAGACTCCCAAAATTACCACAGAATGTAGCACATCTCAGAAAAACAAAACGACAAAATAAAAAATAAATTCAAAAACAATAAGGAGTATGTGACACACACCGGTACATAAATGAAAGACAAACAAATACAACAAAATATAAATAAATAAATATAAATAAAAGGACATGGCAAAAAACTGTGTTGCGAACCTACAGTAAACAACAGGCCCAACTCAACGCACATAGAAACCCTCACAGGCTCGGGAGGAAGGGGAATGTGGAGGTTGATGATGAAATGGGTCACTCACCATTTTATCAAAATCAGCAGTAAAAGAGGGTCCTGAGTCCAGCTTTATGGAGGAGGGGGGAGAGTTAAAAGAGGATAAGAACCCACGCAGGTGGAAAGAGTCCGCAAAACACACACCATCCTCCCCCCAGTCTTTTCAAACGCAGTATACAACAAAATGAGCATGACCAGCATGACCTTTGACCTCTTCCCCAATAAGTAACCCTTAAACTGGACAAACTCTGTAATTCAAACTAATCAGCTGTAACTTTGAGGTTTCATTGCATTGAAGACAGTTTATCTACTGAAGGTTTTCCTTGGAAAGTTTATATTGTTTTGTGAAAAGAAGGTCAAATGAAGTCTCTTAGGTAAAAAGGGTTTGTCTGTCAGGCATAACAAATGATTAAATTAATGAAGCCAGACAACAAAACACATGTCAGATGGAGTAACAGGATGAACAGTGGTACTATTTACGTTTGTTATTGTTTTTCATTAAAACAATGCATGTTGCACATATTATTGTGACAGAAATTGTGAGATAACATCCAGAATCCCTGGGAAATAGTAGTGGAAGTCCAGGGGTCTCGGAGAGCCTTTTACAGCTCATTCTAAACAAGGTTTACTTCAAAAACCATTTTAAATGCAACTGAAAGTAACTGACAGACAATCATGTGGATGTGTGCTTATGGGATTTATTCTGAACTGTGGTTCAGAATTTCTGTATATGGGGACCATGCTCTACCCTTTAACTGTTTTTCTTATTCTTAAATTTTCCCACTACCAAGAGGTGGCATTATCATTGCTGGGCTGATCTTATTCTTTTACATGGTCTTATAAATGGCATGGTTAGTTTGAAATAATGTAACAGTGAGGGAAAAATAATGTAGGAAAAGAGTTAGTAAGGGATCATACTGTCCATTTTATAAGACCATTGTTGTGGAGCAGAAATAAAACATGCTGGCTTGTTATCCCCCATGGCTGGCATTCAGTGCTGGGCATTTTATATTCAAATGAATGAGTGGATATTAGTCTTTGTTATTTTCCAAGCCACGGATCAAATTTTACATAGGAATTGCTAAAAATGTTAGTAACTCAATGCAATAACATAATGGCTGTTTTTGTAACTAATGCTACCTGCTAGAAGCGGTGTAAAATTCTGGAAAGTCAGATTACCTGAGAGAATCCATTAAAAGCATTGTTGGACACCTACGTTAGATCAGAGAAAAAGAGTTAAGTGACGCTTTGAATCCGGGGTAAACGTATTCGCAACTACATTTCAGCCAAACGAAATGCTTTTAAAATGAGAAACAGCAAACAAATGACAAAGAAAGTAAAACAAAAGGGATGGGGAGATTGGGGGTTGGGGACGGCAAGGCTTCTGGGCGCGGCAGTAGGGCCGAGGGTGGGAAAGGTTGAGGGGGGCAGCTGTTATCCGAGGGAAGGAGGTGGTGGTGCGGGGCTGCTCCTCCTGCACTACTCTATGCTACACTAAGTGAGCACAGATGAGAGAGTCCGATACCTCTTCCTTATCCGTATCTATTTCCTGGTACAACTTTCCATATCGCCGGTTCGCGACCTCGTCTTCGGACAGGTCGGAGTTGTTGTTCTCGGTATCTTTGTGAGTCGATGCATCTCCGTCACCGCAGATCCTCGAGCTCCGAGCCATAAATTGGTATTCGGGGGTTGCTGGGGAGTCTTTGGTGGGACTGCCGGATGCAGCGGCAAAGGGGTCGTCCCTCTGGTCGCCATCACCCCAACTGCTGGCAAAGTCGCCTTGTCCATCACTGGAGAAAAACCCGCTGCTGCTGCTGACCTCATGCCAGGGGCTGCCACTGTTGGCTGCATCCTTATCGGCTGCAGGGTCCGGAAAGGCTGACCACTGTGCAAAGCCATTAGCCTGACCTTCTGGGGCACTAGGCAAGTCGCATGTATTTCCGCCAACTGTGGGCTCCCAGTTCTCTGGCCACATCTGATTCTGGTCACCAGCAAAGGGGTCAGAAGCCCACCCAGACCCGCCCACTACTGGGGGCTCCGCAAATGGATCAGACACAAAGTCCAGCACCTGCTCACTGTCGCTGCCCAACTGGCTGAAAGGGTCTGATTGGGACAGACTAAACGCGTCAAAGGGAGCACGTTGCCCTGTGACCGTGTCGCTGCCCTCACCCCATGGTGCCCCCGCTGGTTCAGTAGGAATGCATGTGCTGTCTGGTTGATGCTGAAAGGGGTCAGTCTGGTCTGCTGAACCCCATACCGCAAATTCCTCCTGCGCTGCACTGCTGTCTATACCCTGCTTCTCTGTCCCACCCTCCACAGCGACCCCTGGACCCTCTGCTGCTGTGAGATCCTCCTCTGTGCTTGCCCAGTCCCCGTTGTGCCCCTGCCCATCCCCCCACTCCTCTGCTGTCTCGTACTCGGACCCTGATCCATCCAAGTCGTGCTGGCTGGACAACCTCCAGGTGCAGGTGATGCCATCATGCTGAGGGTAGAGGCCCTGTTCACTCCCCTCTGTGGTGTCCTGAATCTCCTGGCCAAACTCGTTGGTGAATATGATACTGGGCTGCACGCTGTCTTTCCGCCCCACCCTCCAGCCTGCCCCTGTCTCCGCCTCGCCACCGCTCACATTACAAGGATCACACTCTGGGTTGGGATCAGGACTCTGGGCGCTTTCCCAGCTCCTAACCTCGGCTCCGGCTGCCTCCACCTGTGCTGGCACCACATCGTTTCCCCAGCTGTCTGCGGGGGGCCAGCCCTGCGCCTCCCCCTGAACCTCAAAGAGGGCCTCGGTGAACTGGGTGACATCCCCTTTGGGCTCCTGTTCCTCCTGGTCAGCTGAAGGAGGCGGGGCCAGGTCCGAGTCCACGTTGCCATCGTGGGCTGCGGCCGGGGAGCCAAAGTCAGCCGCCCAGTCAGCAGTGAAGTTTCCGCCACTGCCACCCTGGTCCAGGGGCAGGTGGGTAACATCCTCAGCATTATTGCTGTCAGTGCCCTCCTCCCCAACCATGTTACCCAGAGACAGAGATTCAGGCTTTGGGCCAGCAGATAAAACATAAAAAGTAAAGAAAGAACAGAAAGCTGTTTACAACAAGAAAAAAAAGCATGGAAGACAGGCAACTTAAACAATAAATGGAACAGGAAGAAGGAGGTGACAGAAACTGCAACCAGAGGATGAGGACAGATAAATCACAGCCAGTTAAGAGCCAACTGTAAAAAAGCTTTTGGCCCTGCATCATATTGCAGGTATTGATGGTCATAGGATGGAACCCTAATATGAGATTAATGCTGGTATTCAGAATGTTTAGCACAACTGGGAAAGTTCGCAATATATCCAGGGCCGGTTTTATAAACAGTCAACCTTGGGCAATTGCCCAGGGGCACTAAAAAAATGGAGGCACAAAATACTGTAAGCAAATTAAAATTTAAAAAATAAACCGTAATTGTGGAAAAACCTTTTATGAAGGCCACCTTGTGTCTTTCAAATTGTTGTAAGTAACATTTTCAACTAAACAAACTATGCAGTAAACTATATATCTTTTTCCCTTAAAAAAAATTGTTTAAAAGCAAAAAATAAGTTTAAAAAATATAATTTTGTGTCCTGTTCACTTTTACTGTGCACGTGCGTGTTATTGTAAATAATTGCATAAAATAACTTATTTTACTTGTAAATTCAATTAAATTGTTTTCCCTTTTTCCTGAACTGTATGTGCCCATATAAAATATTTTTTGTCACCATATGTATGTATACCTTTATTAACTTAGACATAAGAGTCTCACGGGTGCCAGATTGATTCCTGACTGGAGGGTCCAAAAGCGCTTTTGCTGGCCCTGAATATAGCCCTTCTTTTCTTCTCATAGATTCATCCATTTTCCCACCCTACACAGCTATCCTGCACCCTGAAGCCAGCTACCCCACTGCTCCATGCTGCTCAAGACACCCTGAAAACTTCTCACGACTGCCTCTCTCCAGCCCTGTCTTTCATGTGAAACAGTCAAGAAACACGTAAATGTGGTACTTACAGGCTGTGCAGCAGCAGCAGTTGTCTGCAAAAGATAGACAAACACAAACAGTCAAGAAAATGTGCCAGTTACTGAACATACAGACGCGTACACAGGCATAGCTTGATATCAAGGTCTGTTCTCCAGATCTCAGACCCTGGCAACTGTCTGAAACCAGTGTAGCTCAAGGTATGTACTTTGTTTTCTGTTCAGTACACACACCACACAGGTGATTTATACAACACTAGAAGACAAACAGTAGCTGATTTCAGCAAAGCAACTTTTATGGCTTCATGTAGCTATACATAGTTAAGCAAATTGTATACACACATATAAACCATATGTTGCTAACCAAATAAAGTTTGTGAGGTACATTTACTATATATACACACAGTAATAATATTATAAAATATTATAAAAGTGGACAGTTTACCAAATTGTCAGCTCATTTGATGTGACATACTTTATTTCTAAGTTTATAAATAAGCAAAAGCAAAGGAATGCAGTATTGCTAATTGAAACCTTACCGTCCAGAGATCCCAAGGCAGAGTCTGCAGAGAAGAAATACAATTGGTGTTTGTGACATTTATTTAAGTGGTCACTCTAGATGAACTGTGCATTTTTCAAAACATAATGCATCCCTCATCTATTATATGAATGTCTTTTTTATGACCTGCTTCTGAATAACACCAATATGCAGAACTTATGGGATGTGTTAAAACCATGAACAGTTAGTTGTGGTAAGTGAGCATGCCCACCTGAGAGATGGGTGACTGCGTTTGCCCAATGGGGGTGGTGGCATCAGGCTTGAAGGGGTCAAAGTCCAAATCCAGGAGGGACTCTGCGGCAGACTCTTTCTGTAGAGGAACAAGATGGGATTCCCATTCAGTCTGTTAAACCCAGTGCAGTTAAACAAATTCCCTCTGCCTCTCAGAACCACTGAATCCCTTATAGGATTCGTGAAGGTTTTCAAAACGCTTCAACACTTTCAGACCTATTTGCATGTTTGTCCATCACCATCCTCAATGTTTATCTACGCATTTGTCACTTTGACTGTCAGTTGTATACAGCAGCAGCCACTTGAGCCACTTGCACCAGTAAAAAAAAGTATCAGACAAACTTGTTTTCATGACCATCTGTCTGTATTTAAAGCTTTTTGTCTGTTGTTCAACGAATTTTTATCTAGTGAATTGTGTCTTGTGTAGATAACAATAATATACAGAACCCTGACAAAAAGTTTTTTAATGATGCATTAAAAATTTGTTGTTAAAATATGCACAGCATCTACAAGATATACTTCTACATTTATTCATTCCACCTACACTTTTCTCTAAAGGTGACTTATAGCCTTAAGCTACTAACATTTATTTTATACAGCTGGGTAATTTATCTTTTATCTATATGAGTACAAATGCCATAATAAATCTTGGAAGAAAAAGAATACATTTTCTAAAATAACAAACGTAAATGTTAAAATGTTTGAACTCTCACAGTATAAAAATCACGGCCTTTCCACTAAGTGCAGCAGTAGAATTCTGAGGCAAGACTGTGCAGTTTTTTTTCCCCATTTATGATGCAGTATATCTGATGGAAGGTGTAGGAGGACCATTCTGTACCACTGGCTCCAGCAGACAGCACAACACCCCAGACAGCACCCCACTGTGTCTCCTCCAGTGAACCTGAGACCAGCTAAGCCACGGCTGCTGCTCAGCTCCTCTCCATCTGTTCACTGACCCAGGGGGCTTAACAGGATCTCATGGTGACTGAGTCATGAGATCTCTCCGACTTTGTGTGACAACTCCACTGGCTAACCCACAGGTGAGAGCCAGAGAAAATATATGCAAGTTATATTATTAAATATCATGTGTAACTGTACCTCATCTGCGGCGGTATGTGAAAAAATGACTCAATGCACATTATATTATAATGCATCTGGTGTATTTATAGCTCAGGTGAGGCCGTGTATGTGAAATGACTCAAAACTTTTTAGTTTAGTTTTATGATCCTGCTTTCTCGTAAGTGGTTCAAACAGACACAAAAAAATAATTAAATAATCATGTCACAATGACAGTGGTCCAGAGCCTATCTTGGAAGCATAGGGTGTGAGGCAGGGTACACCCTGGACAGGGCAACAGTCCATCGCAGAAAAATCACAGACATTCACACACTGTGGGCAATTCAGTCACCAATACACCTGAAACACATGTCTTTGTATTGTGGGAGGAAACTAGAACAACTGCGGAGAATACAAAAAGACAGGTACAACTTGCATACTTCACCCCATAGCCCGAGAGCTGGGAGACAACAGGGCCACCCCCCCATGCCACCGTGCTGCTCTGAGTTGACCTGAACATGTTAAGCTGAGCAAGTCACATGTTACATCAGGTAATTCCAATATGTTGTGAAATGAGCATTACTGTGGAGTGTCATTCTGATTCATCAGATTCCTCACGCATCTGATGAGTTACTCCTTCTCATTACTGTCTCTTTTTACTGCTCCTAGGTGATGAATAAACTCAGCCATCATGACTCCCTACTTCTGCTGCAATATTAGATAAAAATCGTTACTTTGGTACAAACTGATGCACAGCACATCCTGAGAAAATCCATCATGAAAATAAATGGGAACAATTCAATCCATCAGTATAACTGAGACGTGGACTATGTTCAAACAGTAATTAGTTTTAAACAAACAAAAAAGTTAATATAGTCAATGATAGATGTTTTTTCACTTAGAGGGATAAACGTGTGGAGTGAGGAGTGATTTCCCCTGAGTTGGCAGGGCCTCCTTTTCATTTCAGACTGAGTCACATGGTTGCACTGCGTGGGGTGGGGTTAACTTAATGTGCAGTGTGACCATTGCAGAGTGAAAGGTTTGTAAGAAAGCAGACAGAAGTGTACGGGCATAGTTCCTGGGTGACACTGAAATAAGTGATCAGAGGAACATTGCTCTCCTGGGGAAACCATGAAATCGGACAATTCGTCTTGAAATACTCAAACAATTCTTCAAATTGGATTTACGTGGCCTGATTTTCAGTTGAGGAGATCAGACTGTTTTGCTGATCAGGTTTAATCTAATCAGGATCCTCCCAAATTGATACACAGACACAGTTTCTGCTGGAAACTGATGCTTAGGACTAATACAAATGTACCAATTTACCTCTGCTGTGGATCCTTGCTGGGTTAGTTTTTAGCTAGACCAAGGTGCTGAACAGAAATAAAGGCTAGTGTGTTGCAAGGCGGTTTGAAATGGTGGGACTGACCTGCTGGGGTACGGCGACGCTGATCTCGGGGACAAAGTTGTCATCAAACAGGTTGATGATCTGTTCCTGGTGCAACTCCTTGGTGGGCGTGACCTTGGGTGGGGGTGGTACTGGTGGACCCTTCTTAAGCTGGAACACCAAGTGTCACATTGGTGGGTGTGAGTGTTTGTGTATAAAGAAGTCGTCAAATACACAGCATTCTGTTCAACAGCCTTCAAATGGCTGAGCACCTGAGAGGGCGATTTGGGACGGGGCGGACCAGGTGAGGTGGGCCGAAGTGTGTGGTTTGGCCCAGCCTCAGGGCTGCCTGGTGGGGACTCATCCTCAGCTGGTGACGGGGTCCTGGCCAGCCGCAGAGGTCCTGAATCACTGTGGGATTTCAAAGACAAAGCCTATGTTTTCATACATATCTCACACCCCGGAGACAGAAATGGAATATGAGTTTTGCTGGTTCTCTGTTAAATGGATTTCATGTCCTCACTTAACATCTGCACTTTTCTAACAAGCAGCAATAGTCATAGGTGTTTAAATGCAATTCAAATCATTAATGCCAGTGATTTAAAATCTGTTGACAATAAAACTATAATGAGTTTCTGACATCCTACTATCTAAATGACATTCCTTCTGAATCAAGGGGGATTTATGATTTGGAATGCTAATAGTGACATTCCTACCAAAAAAATTAAAAAAAAAAAAACAAAAATGAGAAATGAATACAATGAATAGGATGACTATTTTTATACAGACTTTTAACAATTTTATGTGAAACGTGCAAGACTAAAGATATGGTTTCCATACTTACTTTAAAAAAATATTTCATCTAGCCAGAAATTCAGTTTTCCTATGTAAGGCAAGAGATTATAATCTACCTGTAACCAATGACACTGGAGTTGTAGCTGGTCAGTCTAGATTTTTGCTGATCTGTTCTTTTAATTCCATCATACATAAGGGGCTTTAGCAGATCATGTGACTTATATAACAACTGCATTGATCAGACATGTAACTCAAAAGGCATGGGGCCAAGGGAGTAGAGGGCAAACTCCACACATTACATCTACTGTAAGAACATGCCAAATAAAATATATTACAAAAGAACACAAAGATATCCAGACATATTTTTGTCTGAATCAGTTTCATAGACCTGCAGGGATTAGGGGGCCTTATAAAGCATAGAGATGTGTTTTTAGATTCGAGTCAGACAGAAATAGGACACGCAAAATATCCCACAATGCTGTCAGCTGCTGTCTGCAGCGAAAAGAAGCCATGGATGACTATAGCCACAAAAACCCTCACCTTACGTTTGTGGATTTATTTCTATTTAAACTACAGATTCCTTTTCTCATGTAGAATGAAAAAGCAGCAAAAATATCCTTCAGGTTGTATTTTTTCATCACTGTAAGCACAACTGACATTTCCTAAACACAACTGATTTTCACTTGGTCAAATTTAAATGCTCTGAACATAGAAGACCCTGAATCAGATCACATTAGTGAAACACTGCATATTGTTCTGAACATGAAGGAAATACTAGCATTCTAAAACTTCTAAAAACACAGAGATTTCTGCATTTGCTATCAGAATTAAGTAGAATAAATTAAATATCAATGATAAAGTAGTGTTTCTGTTTCTCAGCACTACCTTTGCTATGCCTGTGATCATAAAGCAAGGGGTACTATAACACACACCACACACATCCACCCTGACATACTGTGCCTAAGAGCTACAACTGAGAGTGGAGATATTGGGGACTATGCGTCACTCCTTGAGTCAGGCTGCTGCTACAGGGACTCACTGCTAGCCTGCTGCTAAGTGGTTTGGTTCAAAGCCTAATCACATGCAGCATGGTAACTAGAAGCACACCATGTTATTATGTCATTCCTAAAATAATACAGTAGCAACCCAAACTGTTCCTTCACAACACTGGAAGTGAATTAGTTATCAGCCTACAGAATAGTAAAGTAGTTAAAGAAAAATAACAAAAAACGATTTAAACATTGAATCTCTAGACTGTATGTATAAACCCCAATCTCTGACTGGTATGATGGAATGGTGGATTCCTCACCAGTGCTATGGAACATAACATTTACTAATCTAATCCATGACTCCCAATCTTAGGAAAGGTTACTATGTGTAGACATTGTCTGAAACAAGCCAGGACTAACTTCTGGACCCAGCATGGATGTTTATCCACTGCTTTGTGCTAGGTATGTGGGCAACATCACGGAGAACATTTGGAGCGAGTCCTACTGATTTAAGGACAAAGCATCTATACACCTACATATATACATACCTTTTTGTTCTGCTCCATGCACAAGAAGGACAACAGGAAGTACAACATTTCATTATGGATCAACCTGAGAGCCTCGCATCAACACTAATCCGAACTTTCAAAACTAAGTGAAATTTAGCTGAAGGTTGTTTTTAGAAGCACTTACTTTGTGTCAAAACAGTTTCTCATTGTTAGTCCTAGTGAGCACTTAAAGTCCCTGCCGGTGCACTTAAAGTCATTGCTGTGAAACATCGGTCACATTAATGGAAAGCACTAAATTAACTTACAATTTTCACACCTCTGTGAGAGCCAGAGCAAAAATGGCAGTGTGCTAATTTTTAATAAAATTGTTATCCTGCAGTGGGTTGTACAATTCAATTCCAAGGTGCAAGTTTGTTATTCTCTCGCGCACTTTGTAATGGCAGCTGTACATCCGTGGGCAAAAGCTAGGGAAAAGGTGTGGCCATGCCATTTGAAACGGACTATCAGAGGACTGGATCTTGTTGTACTTCACAGCTGTACCTAGAAAAGGGTGGATGCTGTTGCTGGTTTTGTGTTTTATTATGTGTTTTTTGCAACGTTGTTGCAGTTATTAGAAACACCTTGAGCCTGGACACTCCCAAAGCCTGCTACTTCCTGCATGCCACAGTTACCTTTTCTAAGGAACTGTGTCTGTAATGCCATTGCCAAGGTCAAAGGTCACTTGTCTCTAGCCCAAAAGGGACCCATTGGATAGTAACTGTTGGTTAGATAATGTAGATTATGTGGGAGAGTATCTGGGGTCTGTGTGTGTGCTGGTCATTAACAGCGCCCCCACCCTGACCAGTACCTTGGAGCTCCTTGGATGGTGAACATCTTGTCCGAGTGCTGCTCCCCCAGCTTGGTCATCACCTCGTAAAGTTTGTGGCAGAGCTACATTAGCCAGGAGAGAGTAGTCAGTGAGAAGCATTCATAGCAGGGCTGACCTCATATACATCACCCGAACATCTCCATAACTTAGAGAACAAAGTTTTTGGAACTCAAAGCTGTAGTATTTCACGATGACAAGAAAAAGCTTTGTCTAGACAGGCCGATGCACCGAATACAAATGACACTGAGGGGGCCCAAAATAAACAGAGAAGCTGAGCACTTGGATAAAGTTGATCATGGAGAAATCGACCCATTCTTTCACCACCTTTCTCCCTGTGCCAGTTACACAGCACCCTGTTTGATTGCTTTTTCCAGCCTCCGCAGTGCCATCTTTTCCCCTGCTATCCTCCATTAATTTAATTTCTGCTCTTCACTCATCAAAATGCAAGTAAACTACGTTTCTGTGAGATGTACCTAGATGCAGTTGCTGGAATTCAGAGATTTTTCCATTTTATGATAAGAGTGGTCACACAGATACTTCCTTTGCAATAGACCCACGTGCATTAACCCATTAAATGTAATAAACTGGGAGAAGCACATAAAATTTCAACTCTTGTGGAGTTACTTCTGCACCAGTTCAGATACATCTCCGTGGAACATCATTACAGATTCTGGTAACCACAGAAACCCAGCCAGCGTCCTCATTCCCCCTGCAATGGTGAATTTCAGCAAAGAACAAAAGCACAGCATTCCAACCTTGTGTCACCACAAATTCACCACACTCTGAATTTTGATTTTGTCACAATGGGGATTTATTTTCCCCAGGAAGCGGGTAAACACTGTCATTACATGTTCCTGTGCTCTAATGTACTCTCTCCAGTAGACCTCATCTTTCATCCACATTCACTGGCAGTCTATGTGCATCTTAAAATGTTTTGGTGCAAACAACAGAAACATAATTCCCATGGAAATCCAAAGAGGCTTCAAGTTCTGAACCCACGAGGAGGTGAAAAAGACATGGAGTTTTAATCAGGCATCATTATTTCGCTATTAATATTTAGCTGACACCTTTGTTCCAAGGTGACTTGTGATGCTAGATGCACTATACCACTAGATACCATTATGGTGTGCCAACAGAGCACACTGATTTGGAGAACGTTTATAAAAGCCCGTGTGTCGCTACTTCTCACTGCACATCTCAGTACACTCAATCACCACCCTAGGTGTTACATGAAATGAGTGAGTAATGGGTGTGGCAAAGTACTGTTAGCTGTGGCTCTCCCATCTTTCCTTGCTGTTAAATATGTATTACATTGGGTTTAAATAAAGAGTCTGAAGTACAGACAGAGGTGGGGGTTTTTCAGGAACATACTACATTCCAAAAGGTACAAGGGATTGTTGTACCTTTATGCTTGCTAATGATAATTTACTATCTACTTTGATACAACAAGCTGTGTGTTTCAGTGCCCACTGTGCACTTAAAGTGTCTTTCAATAGTTGATAACTGCAGGAAGCAAACACACAAATGAGCACCGCTGAGATCCCAGTGACTCACCACCTTCAGGCAAAGTCACATACAGGGATGGTATATGTGGCATTGAGCGTGTGAGATGAAGAGCGGTCGTACCTCGACACAGGCTAAAGTAACCTACAAAAAAAAAAGAAAAAAAAAAGGATGGATACTTCCTGCTTTGCCTGTAATATAAATTCACAGAGGTAACCTTTTGCATACAACTTCAGCTCTTCAGCATTTTAGTATATATTGTTAATATTTGTTCTCTTCAATTAAATACACTTCATGGCCAAAAGTATGAAGACACACAAACAACACACCCATATGTGCTTAATGAACATTTCATTTCAAAATCATGGGCATTAATATGGAGATTATCCCCCCTTTGCTGCTATAATAGCCTCCACTTTTCTGGAAAGGCCCTCCACTAGATTTTGGAACATGGCTGCATGGATTTGTTCCCATTTAGACACAAAAGAGCAACAGTGTGGTCAGGCATTAATGTTGGGTGATGGGGCATGGCTGCCAGTCAGTGTTCTAATTCATCCAAAAGGTGTTTGATGGGATTCAGGTCTGGGTCAGTCAAGTTCTTCCACCCCAGACTCAGTAAACCGTTTCTGTATGGACCTCACTTTGTGCGCATGGGCATTGTCATTCTGAAATAGAAAAGGGCCCTCCCTCCTGAAACTGTTGTCACAAAGTTGGAAGCACATAATTCTGTACAATGTCATTGTATTTTGTAGCTTTAAGATTTCCTTTCTCAGGAATTAAGGGGCCCAAACCATGAAAAACAGTTCCAGACCATTATTCCTTGACCACCAAACTTTACAGTTGGTACTATGCATATAGGCAGATAGCATTCTGCTGGCTTTCACCAACCCCGCATTGTCCATCAAATGGCAAGATGGTGAAATGTGATTCATCACTTCAGAGAACACATTTCCACTGCTCCAGAGTCCAATAGCGGCATGATATACACCACTCCAGTAGACACTTGTCATTGAACATGGTGACTTTAGGCTTGTGTGCAGCTGCTCGGCCATAGAAACCCAGTTCGTAAAGTTCATGACGAACAGATCTTGTGCTGATGTTGCTTCCAGAAGCAGTTTGGAGCTCAGGAGTGAGTGTTGCACACAAGGACAGACAATTTTTACATGTAACATACTTCAGCACTCAGTATTCCATTCAGTGAGTTTGTGTGGCCCACCACTTCCTGTTGCGCCTAGAAGTTTCCACTTCACAAAAACAAAACTAACAGTTGACCAAGCAGGGCTAGCAGGGCAGAAATTTGACTAATTGATTTCTTGGAAAGGTGGCATCCTATGATAGTCCTATCATGAAAGTCACTGAGCTCTTTTCTATGACCCATTCTACTGCAGATGTCTGTTTCAGGAGATTGTATGGCTATCTATATACTTGATGTTATGCACCTGCGAAAAATGGGTGTGGCCGAAATAGCCAAACCTATTAATTAGAAAGGGTGTCCACATACTTTTGGCCATGTAGTGTATTTCAACTGGTTCGTGATGAATTCTGATCTCAACAAGAGATGAAAGAAATTTATCCAGGTTCTTTGTGGAGAATATTACACGATTCTCACTGGCATGTTCTCCTGAATACTGGCAATGGTTGAACATCTCCTTGTCATTGCTGTAACCTTTCTTGACTGTTCCTCATGTTCCAACCACCACTAGCACCATCCTAGTCTTGAGGGTCCATATTCTAATGATGTCAATGTCAGGTCCTCATATTATCACTATTACTACTAATATTATGCTGAGGGAGGACAGATCAGAAAATCATGCCTAGATGGAAACAGTTCACTGGAGAGATGAACAAAAGGCACATGAAGCTGGTGCACAGCATGACTCTGCCTCCGTCCATAGCTGAGTCTGCAATGTGGAAATCCCACAAGCTCCCGCAGAATGCAGGGGGCAGGAATGGGCACTATGCTTTCTCGCTGTTGCCAGAACCTCCACATGCCAAAAATGAAAGCACATTTTGCACAGAGACAAGAGGTGACAGAAGGGAGATGAGGAAACACACACACACACACACAGAGTCACACACACACACAGAGTCACACACACACACACACACACACACAGTCACACACACACACACAGTCACACACAAACACGCACACACGCACATGGCTCACGCAGGAGAAGCTAACAGAAGAGCTGCTGCCTTGTGCATATTTAATTTGGGCAGCCATGTGGCACACCGTGTGTAACAGGGCCAGCCATGTGGGCCGGCAGACACGCTGTCACCCGCAGGGAGCTGTGTAATGCGCATCACATGGGGCCCTCGTGGTTCAACTCCCAGGAGGAGACCTGCTGTGGTAACCTCAAGCAAAAGATATAACCTTTATGGCTTCAGTACAATATCAAGCTGTGCAGATGTGTAAGAACTGTAATTTGGGCTATTTATGGCTCAGAAAATTCGGAAAAAATAAGGTAAAACCTTACACAGTTCAGTGAGAAATGCTTTGCATAGATGGAATCAGCTGTTTTTTGCAAATAAATGATGGCTGGGCTTTTAAGTCTTTTAAGGCAAACTGCAACAAAATGAACTTGGGTTATCGCTTTGCTGAGAAGTGAGATGAAATGCCTTAGAAGACGTCTTCTTTCGCCATGAGATGTGTTGTGAAGGACATTCTGCGGCACAGTGCTAATTAAGAGCTCACAATGCAGAAGGATATGTTAATTTCTCATTAGTGTTTCTTGTGCGGAGTTACTCTGTGAAGATTCCTGCAGCTGAGTGCCGAAGACAAAAATAACCCAGAAGGCGGGCATTCACTCCAAAGGCATCGCCATGTTGGCCTCTCCGTGACGACACAAGCAACCGACCCTGGGGCTAGCTGAGTGACAAGCTGAATGAGACATCGACATCCATGACCATTACTAATGTGAGTATTACGCTGTCCCTACCGCTACTGTGACTGCAAATGTTCGGACAAGGCGGATGTCTGTGTATTTTACAGCACTGCAATTTCTGGATAGACTTTTTAGAACATTGATATATTAATTATATGATTTCCAATTTTTAAGAAAGGCATAAGAAGGGATTTTACTTTCATTAAAAATTCTATGATAACCAGCTCTGGTTCCTCATTACTTTACGCATATACAGGATAAGATGGCATGTATCCTGAGCTTACCCACTGGGATGAAGCATAGGGTCCTACCATACCTATCTAACAACCTGCCCACCTGCCCACCCAATCCCGTAACCCTACCACACCACCTTGTAAGCTCTTCACTGGGGTCATCAGGTAGGCACCATCCTTCATTGCTGTTTCGCTGACTTAAGCCCATGACACCTCTGGAAGGCTCAGCAGCGAGGCCTGGCGTCCCAGACCCACCCCCCTCCAAGCCTACTAGGTCAGAAAGAAAGAATTCATATATAGGGGTGAAAAGAGGTATTGTAGTTGGGGGCATAGCTTGTACTTTGTACTCTGAGTTCGGGTTTGAATTCCACTCCTGCCCTAGTATTGTTTATCGGCGCACTTCCTCTAAATTGATGCATAAAAATAGCTCACTATATAAATGGGCATATCAATGCAAGTAGATTATCTAACACTGCAGGTCCTCTTGGACAAAGGTGTCAGGTGATAACCTGGTTGGTGATATTATTGTTGTTGTTTATTTGCACCTTGTGTGAACTCAACCACTGTACACTGTATAATAACAATGCTGGCATTACAATAGTAAAAGAGAGATAAATGTACAGTAAGCACATAATGAGGTATCGGCGTACAGAATATCACACTGCAGTGACTTTTCACTAGTCTGTTGTACATCAGTAAAATTAGCAGAGGTTAACCACCTCAAAGCCCCTTCCATTCACACTGGAACATCATTTTCACCCCTGTAGTACTACGGTAAACATTACTATCCAGTGCTTTTGAAACATAGCTAGATAATTAACTGAAATCTAATGAATGTACACAGCCTCCGGTTTACAACCTTGCACACCAGTCTACCACAGACAAATGGAGAAAAAAAAAATCACAGTCATTTCCCTTTACTCACATACGTGTGTGTGTGCGTGCGTGTGCATGGGCACACATTTTCTGTACTCACCACTGATATTTCTCTGTGGAACTTGGACTCCAGGTTTGTGACATTCTTGAACGTATTCACGTAAAATCCCACCCGGCTGCAGGCCAAAGTGACAAAACACACACCTGTCTCATTTCATTACCCTTAAGGGGGAACACCATGAAGATCCACAGGTTTATTTTGCTGGCTTTTACACTATCAGAGAGAAATAAGCACTCAATTGCTTAACAGCCGAAAGAAACACTGGTACCCAGTTTAAATCAGGGAAAAAGGTGACTCAAACATGTCCAGCTGAAAGATCGTTTTTGATTTCAACAGAAATACATGGCTATTTGACTGCATCATAGCATTCCACCATAAACTGTACCACTGCTTGAAATGACAGGCTATCAGACACAAATTATAAGGTAGACTACAGACTATAGACTACATTTATCTTGCAGTTCTGAAGATTCATTCAAAGTAGTACCTTCTACAAAAACAAATTGGAATTAAATACTAAACAGCTTTTTCTGTAATACTTTTGTAATACCTTGACTCCAATACTTCCCCACCCGGTCACTCCCTGAACCTAGCATGCCCCTGTATGCTACACAGACGTATAACCAATAACCTACAGAAATAATCCCAGTAGGTTATCATAATTACAAAATCCTTGCAGTGAATAAGCATTTATTGATGAAGAATGGATGGACATTTATAAAACAAAATTTAAACACAGAAACTTTATGATAGCAATAGAAATTATTCTGCCATTGAAGTCAGTTTTTCAGATGTTTCATTTGCTTCTGACATAAAGACCACTGATAATTACGTTAAAAATAGCTGGACTTCTGCCCCTTTCTGTACGGGGTACGGCTGGAGGCTTTACAGGGCCGTACTTGTCCCCTGCCTGTCTGTTATATAACCTGGTCCGTGTTTCTACTCTGCTGAGCAGAACTCATTGCTGCATGCCCAGTGGACGTGTAGCACTGTCACTCGTGTAACCTCAGAGCAACATTGCAGGGAGCATTCATCAGTTTAAAGTGGTAGCATGAGATAAAGCCATTTGATAAAGGGATGTTCCTTTAAAAAAAAGGATACCAAATAAATAGTGGGATAAGCTATTGCAGGACGTTAGGGTTGGAGCTACTGAAAATGGACAAACTCCAAAAACAAACAAGAGGCTCTGTGCCAGCTGGGGCCGTGAAGTCTAAAACAGGGCTTAGACTGAAGGAGCAGCAGCAAATCTCCAGTCTCCAACTGTGAAGAACATTGACCCGCCTCTTACTAAACCCTCAAATGGTTTTCTGTACGAACAAGATGAGCTGCTGACGGAGCCTAGTAAAGAAATTCATTTGTTCTGCAGGATAATTAAAATCTGAGAGGGTTCGATAAAACACAATCTGCTGTGAGTCGCAAAATGAAGAACTTAAAGGATCAAATGAAGGAAAAAGGCAATAAGTTCGATGTGAATCTCATTAGAACTGATGAAGAGTTGGACTTATACTTCCTGGTCTTCTGTTCCTTTCACTTAATAGAGGACTGGAAAGTTACTGAAATGTCACATTAAAGGCTACTTGTGTAAATTCATTTGATGTCACTGATATGAGAAACTCCACTGGGCCAGCAGTTACTATATGCTGTATAAGACACTAGTGGTGAGAATAAAACAGTGTGGTACTGTAAGGTCCAGTTACTTTCCTTCATCAGAAATTGATAATTTATAGTTCAAAAATTCACCTTTTACGTATCATAAAAGTAATTTAATATTTATATAATTTTTTTGATTGAGATGTTTTAATATTAAAATGAGTTAAAAAATGCCTGAAAATAAAAATACATTCAAAGCAAACACCTCCTATTCAATGCACTTTGTTGACTGACACATCTGATAAACATAAGCAACTTTTGCCATCTTATTAATCACCAGCACTTACACTCACGAAGCTGTAAACACTGTGGAGGAGAGTTAAATTAACTATTCTGTTTGTCTACAATTTATAAGCTGGGTGTGCAAAAAATGTAATGTTTGTGCCAAGAGACATGAATTTTAGAACACTTAAACACTTGTCTCTTTGACAACACTTGAGGATCGAGTGCGTATGAAACACAACTCAGTCACTGTCAATCATACTTCCTAAATCTGTAACTTAAACTGAAACATGAATAAATTAAACACTGTACAAATATGCCTTAACTGGGAGAGGAATGCAAGCTTCTCAATGCAATGCATGCTGGTCTTTTACCTGTCCCAGAGAGATGGCAGCTCCTCCTGCAGATCCACATTGAGCTCATTAAACACCTTCTGTGCTTTCTGAAACTCCTCTTCTGCCTGCAAAGACACATCTTCCTGATGACTGACACCACAGTACACAGAGCACCATCTCTCTTCAAGATCTCAATCCAACTAGTACTGTATCAGTAATATTTGAATTCAATCCCCTCTTTACCTGTATCTCATTAGCTGAAATGTTAGTTTGACATGAAATTACAGAATATCCTTTCCTTGGGTTAAAAGCAGCCTAATGGCCACGAAGTAGCAGGCAGCATAGTCAAAAATATCAAAAAGTAATCATAATCTACCCATTAACAGTTGCAAACAAAAAATAAATTTTCTGAAACACGTGTTACAATTATCTCTTTTTTTTGTAAAAACTAAATTAATAATCAATTTGCCAAAATCCAGGTATGAGAGGAATGTACCAAATAGCAAACTGCCCTGAAAGTGTCAATATAGTGTCTACAGCAAACACCCTTTCCGCTCCATGCATTTGACTGCTCGTTCATTCCACCCTGGTATGTGTGTGAACATGTTGCCTCAATGGCATCAAAATCGAGATCATCTCTGAATGTCATTGGTTCATCTCAGCCTTCACACCTTGGGTGACAGTAAAATCAGTGCAGTGTGGATTGTAAACACACTCGCCCACCTACATACACTCACACACGCTTTTGTGCATCTTCCTCTGTGATCTCGACACACAAGCTGACCCACCTTGGCAACTTTCCTTTCGTTCCTTATAGTGGAAGCTTGCAGGGTCTCCAAATGGTGCCTTGCGCTATCATAATCTATCAGCTTCCTGCTCCTCTTTGCCACCCGGTTCTATAAGGAGTCAGTACACACAGCAGTGTTGGTGCATTTGTCTGTTTCCATAACAATAGAAGTGCGAGAATGACATTACACACCCTACTGACCTCATTCCTAAAAAAGCGGTTGAAGATCTACCCATACAAGCAGGTTTAGAGAAACCCATATCTGTCAGTTAATCATAAAATACATATTTATGACATTCCCTGATTCATAATTCAGTTCAACATTTTGCAACATAAACTGTAAAATGGGAAACAGACAAGTAGTAATAATAACTGTACTGTGTGTCACACAACAGTAACTGTTCTATGTGCTATTTATGGCATATAGAACGATAACATAGTGCTTGCTGTACACATCCCAGGTTCTTTCTCTATGTTTAAAGAAGAAAGAAGTATACTGGTTAGCTCAGTTCTGTTAGATGGACTTTATTTGGTGCAAAAACAGTTACAAAACTAGGCCTTGCTTCTGTGGACTTAGTAGGTAGCATCAGGCATTTTAGGGGTGAGCTACCTTGATGTCAGGAAACTGGGCGAGGTACGTGTCCAGGGTGATGAGTGACGAGTCCACGAGCTTTTGATGGAAATCCTCCCAGAGGGCATCGCAGCTCTGTGGCAGATAGAGGAGGGCAGTGAGAGACGGACAAAGTAACCCTAGTATACCCTAGTAAAAAACAGACAGAGGAAAACAGGGTGGGCCTCCTGCATTGGATGTCACCCAAAAACAGGTTTAACTGGTGGTTGTGTTTGATTCATGTAAACACAGAACATGATGATTTCAGTTTAATTCAACTGGCAAGTGAGGAAAGGAAAAAAAATACAAACCCAAATTAGAGAAACAGAAAAAAAGTTAACCTTTTGGTCCATGAGTACTGATGGCAGCTAAGCCTATCTGTACATTTTACTGTAAATAATAAGATTAAACTATTATTATCTAAAAGGGAAAATTCAAATATTCAAACCAGAACAGTAAAATATTACTAATCTATTCAAATTGTAAGAAATAAAACTAATACTGGTGTTTGTAAGACTTCAATGCAGTTTGGACAGACTGGTTTTCAATGTGCTAAACATTCTGAAAACCTTCTATCTATTCTATCTATCTATTCCTAACTGCTTGTCCTGGTTAGGAAACTACACCGTGGATGTCCATTGGTAGCTAGCCCCACACACACACACACACACACACACACACACACACACACACTATGGTCCATTTAGAGTGACCAATTAAACCAAAACATATCTCTTTGGACTGTTGGAAGAAACTACACTGTGGATGTCCATTGGTAGCTGGCCCCACACACACACACACACACACACACACACACACACACACACTATAGTCCATTTAGAGTGACCAATTAATCCAAAACATACCTCTTTGGACTGTGGGAAGAAATCCACATTGACACAGGGAGGATATATAAACTCCATCCAGACTGAGGTGGATTCAAACCAATGCCTAAATGGCCCTTGTGCTGTCAGGTGACAACACTTTTTATTGTGCCACCATGATGCTCTCTATTGAGTGCCTCCTACTTTTAATTACATTTGCACCCCGGTTGACAATTTTAACTAGAAACTCAGCTTTACCTTGGAACAACGGTAGCCTCACTAACACAGTTTGTCATAATGTCAGAGACGTTAGTGTACTACAATGGGCCCGTGTGAGGTGCATCTATAACTAAGCCATCTGGTTTCTAGCTATGGTTCACTGAGTAAACTGGTCCTCCACTGAAACAGCAAACCCCATGCCAGCTATACTATGGGTAGCCATATTAGAACGGACCTGTTTATTCAGGGACAGTGTGTGTTGTAATAGATCCGGGGTCATCCACATCTGTTCAAGGTACCCAATAGCATGAGGCTTTTAATGCACATCCCAATGAGCACTGTGCAATGCAAACTGATGCTCAAGCTCTTAATCTGTGACTCAGACCTTTCGGGGGGGATCACAATTGAATTTAGTGTCTATTTATACTCAGATGATGCTATTTGATGAAAAGTGGGATGTGAAACACAGACTAGATATGCGCTTCTAAGGCGTGGGCATGAAGAGAAGACAAACATGGGCAAATGTGCCCTGAAACACAGCACTGAGCGCTGAGAGGGTGAGCTTTACATGTAAGATGGAACGTGTTGAAGGCTTTTGTGGATTTAAATACAAATGTCAAAAATGGAAATTCGCTGTACTCATGGGATGACTAAATACAAGAACATGGCATAAACACACATAGATACACATTTAGTGAACAGTTTGACTGCCTGTAAATGTTCATATCTGTCTGGTCTGAGAACACATTGCAGGATTTGATTTTTTCAAGGGCTGCACCACATCAGATCGCTGACCTTCCTGTGAGTGGAAAAATTCCCACGTCAATGTTCATATGTAGTAAAAGAGACAGCCAGATGATCAGCTGGGCCAGGGTTCTAAACTCATGCACACTTGATGATGAGTCTCACTGGAGGGTCATGTCCTGATGGTACTGTATGAGAACCTCTACGGCCCCCAGGAGCTCAGACCCAGTCCACCTGGCAGAGGAAACTCTCCTCTTTTGGAGTTCTACAGCAGCCCTCATATCAAACACATATCCATCAGACTGTATGCTCCTGAGACTGCAGCATTTCTGCAGTACTAATATCTATTATTATTTACTGTTATTGTTTATGGTCCTGTTGTTATATTTAATGCATTTGGCACAAGCTTTTCTTCAGACTTTTTATTATTATGTCTGGCAATTTTATTATTATATTAACAATATTATTATAAATGTATTATTTACACTTTACTTAGTTGACTTTAAACAATAAGCTGTTTACAACGATTAATTTGTACATATAGCTTGGTAATTTTTACTGCATCAATTTAGGGTAACTACCTTGGGTTCAAGAGCAGGAATGGGGATTCAAACCCGACCTCTTTGATACAACAACAACAACAACAAATTATTATTAATAATAATAATAATAATAATAATTACAGTCTGTCAAATTATATTTAGTTTTGTCATATTTCTAAAGCTTCTTATCAAAAATGACAATTTTTCTGTTCCTTGGAGCAGTTCAGGTGTTTTACTACAGAGTACTTAGGCAAAGTCACTACTGGGACGTGAGCCAGCAACCTTCAGGGTTCAAGCCCATGTCCTTCTATGAGGAAGGGAACACTGCAGGGTCTGAGTGCTACAGGCTTCGAAAAGCCACTGAATCTACCACACCGTACAGGACCTGTCTCAAGAATGGACTGCTGTCCCGCGCCATTCTTCATGACGCAGCAGGGCTATCCCATTGCCTTTGCTAATCACCCCCCATCTGGAAGTGTGACCTACCACAGACTGACCCTGTCACGCAAACCTCCCACCTCTGCAGAGCAGAGCAGCTGCAGCACTATGCGTGTGTATGTGTGAGTATGTGTGCACATGTGTGTCCTCTGTACCGTGACCAGTGAGGCTCTTTCCTGTCAACCTGGAGCCCCAGGACGAAGATGGAGCAGTACAGTATTCGCATTTCCCTACATTACACATGTACCTGAGAAATCAGCAGACCTCCAAAATAATAAGTATAGTAACCATGATCACCATATCCATAATAATAACCACACTTGCATATCACCATTTTTTTCTGTTAAAAATGTAATACCCTTTCATCTTTTAGTTTTTCTGGTGATTCGCAATGTATGACATCATCCTGTTCTGATGACCTTATTCAAAGTCAATTTCATTGTAAGTCACACATCGCTTTACAATGTATTATATAAACCATAAATACAATGGATGTGCCTGAATGCTATACAATAGGGCTTTTGTTATATGTTTGCAATAATGTCACACAGTATTAGTGTTACAAGTTTAAGAATATGATAGTATGAATACAGTACGGTAATATAATGTTATGTTTTTAAATTGTTTCCATGCTGTACTTTTTTCACTATCATTTTTAAATCCATTTTCTTTTCAGCATCACCCGAACACAGAGTTTCTGCTCAATAGTCTTTGAAATTAAGTAACCTGAATTGTATTGCATACAAAAATTTCTGTAAATAAAGCAGCATTTTATGAAATAAAGCACAAATGATGAGTGAACGCAAAACACAGAGTCAATAACAATTATATTGCCTTGCAACAGTGCAGCTGGCCAACATTATCATACAGTCTGATGACTGCCAAACATCAGGACTCAAAATAATATATCAATGTGCAAGTCTAGTGATGTCGGAAGTGGCATTTGTCATAAGTTGAGGCTTGCACTGCAGTCACTTTGTTGTCATTTTAAATAGAGCAACATGGAGCCCATCCAAATTATCACACCTGCTGGATACAGGAGGCCACAAGGTTTCCTGGGGACAGTTGGGAGAAAATGTCTCCCCTGTCAAGTATAGTGGTTGTGAGTCCCTGCTGTCAAGTATAATGGCCTAAATGTCTTTCAGAGGAAGGAAGTGAAGGAGATCAGCTACCTTCCCAATGGTCATGACGTCGTCCTTTCCATACCAGTCTGGCTCGTAGACCTCGTGCAGTGACTCAGTCAGGTTCATGGAGGCCTGCTGCATCCCTGTCAAACAGGACTCTGTCACTTACCACACTCTGACACTGGTCTACTCTCAGTAAAAGATGGACAGCTGGTAGCTACTGTAAGTGAAAAAGTAAAAGATGAACAAAACATCTGTGGGGTTTTTATGTTGACCAGAGTGTAGTCTGGATGTCTCTGTCATGCTGTATAAAATGCTTTTATCAAAAATACTGAAAAAGACAGTAAATATAAAATAATATACAGTTATTCCTCGATATTTTAGATTATACTGGGGGAGGAGGTGTCCAGATATAGGAAAAGGTGACAATCGAAATCAAGATTCGAAAATATACAGCGTCACAGTATAGCACTGCACTATGTACTACAGCACCACTTTCACATGTTCATATACCTTAATGTAATGTTTAAATATAATGCATATCATAAAATTAAACAGGTCATGAAACTTTAAGGAACTGACAACGGAAATGGTTCTTTTTGAGACACAAAACAGAAAATTATTTAAAACATTACTTTATATATTAATGAAGTTATTTTTGCCAAAACAGCTAAAATTAGCTTGTTTATATTTTCCCTTATATTATGCTTTTTCAATATTTATGATTTTTTGTTTTATTTTCTGAAATATTACTGTAAAATCCAGAATCTGTAAAATTGAGGCCTGCAAATTGCTGTAAAAATTACAGCATTTACAATTATTTACCCAGCTGTAAAAAAAAGATAAATAATTGTGAGGAGCTTGCTGTATAACCTAATTTTGTAAATTGTTTTGAAGAAAAAGTAAAAAAGCTAAATGAATAACAACAACAAATATCACCATCATGAACATCAGTGAAGGTGCAGACTAAATTTGCATGTCATTTTCTAAGGTCAGCTGAGCTTTTCATTCCTTTCAAGCCACAGTGATGGATGTTACATCCATGTGAGCCAGGCTGTCTGCTCCTGTAATGAAGAGGAAAACTTGTGATGCCGAACCAGCTTTTCTTAATGTGCCTTGAGCCCCCTGTCACCCATGTTAACCTCCAAGGTGGCAGCCCAGGACGTGCTGCCCAAAGTATGGGTGAAAAGGGGGCCTAGGTCTCTGGAGGGTGGGCAACAGAGACCATCTGCTCATAAGAGTAGGGTAGTGGGTGCTGAATAGTCTCACCCCCACATCTGTTTGTGAAAACAAGGTGGGGCTTTATCATGGCCACTTCCTGCCCCCATGATCACAAAAAATCTGGACAGTATTGTCTTTAGGTCAAAATGACAGAGGCTTTCCACTCACAGGATCATTTACCAGTTCCACCACCCATACTGGAATATGAACCAGCAAGTTTCAGATCAGTGTCATTATCCACTATGCAGCTATGGACTGGCATTGAGCATCCATGGCAGTCATTAGTGAAGTTTGTGGTATATGACCAGACACAAGAAATCCGCTCCCTCGCTAGCAGACTAATATTTTCCAACATTGCCTCCTCCCAAGACCCAGTTATTTGTTTTTTGCATTTTTCAGAGTTTTTTATGCATGTCACAGTGTGTCTGCAGGGCTTACCTTTGACAGCAGTCAGGTAGGCCTTCATTTCCCTCTGGAGACGCGTTCCCTCAGACTGTGGGAAAGGGAGAGAGGGCCAACAATGAGTACAGATGCAACATCATGAGGGAATGAGAATTCATTTCATTCACCAAGAGCACTGGCATGAGCAGTACTATTCAGAAAAAAGCACATATACAGTTCCACCATTCTGTTGATCAACCAGCAGGGTAGCTGACCTCAGCCATTCAGCTGCTGTCTCTTGGCAATTTGTTGATAGCAGTCCAATACAAACCTGGGGTTCTTTACTATTTTATACCTCTTTTAGTTAAGAATAATTGTATGACACTTGCTGCCTACCTCCTTTAACACACCACCAAAAAAGACTGAGCCAGGAACACATAGAAGAGATTTTTAAAAATCCAGTTATTTATGACTTCTGATAATTTTACAATGTGTTTAAGACTCTTTAACAACAGACATTTAAAGAGCTAAAATGGCAAGAGAGCTTGACTAGAAAGTATAGATTCATGGTTGAAAATCTCAGATTTCAGACTGATGTTATTTGGTGTAATTCTATCTATTCATTATGAGTACTGGCCCATACACACACAGAAATTTCACCAATTTACCTGAAAAACATGGGAGAGGAAACCAAAAACCCTGACGAAACCCATTCATGGGTAAAAAAAAGCAAACGCCACACAGACCGATTCAGATTCCATCCTACATCCAAAGCTACAGCCCAGGAGGTGTGAGGAACCAGCACTACTTGTTACACCATCCTTCTCTCAATTGTATCGAGGAATTGCACAAGAACGGCACAGATTGATTGAGAAAAAGCTGATTTTTAAGATGCTGCTGCACAATCAATGATGTTAATCACAGAGGGCTCAAATGTGTTTCTGAACCCCAGACTCCAGTCCTCCTCGGCAGCATTCATCAGTCTTACAGCGGCAACAACAGAGAAGATGAAATGTGGCAAAAGAAAGGGAGGAAAAAACTTGCTCCCCAATGTCAGCAGTTGCATACGCTCCCAAGTTGTCACAGAGTAAATAATCTGCTGGATGTTCAAAATAATCCTTTTGTCTCTAGGTGTTCCAACCTGAAGTCCACATGCTTCTATATGATGTTAAGCTGAGGACATCTTCACACAGAACTGATGACTGCTAGATACAAACTGAACGAGGAAGGGTGAGCGCTGCTGTCCAGGGTCCTGAAACACCATTCCACAGATACAGAATTGTTGGTCAAACCCTCCAGAGGACCTGGCCAAAACCTGACCTTGAAGATGGGCTGTAAAGATGATCCATAATAATACTACACTGGGGAGTTTCTTTGAGGTAAAGGGGACAATATACATATTTCTTAAAATCTGCACCAATCCAACTACTCAAAATGCTTAAAGTGAAACATGGTTCTGTAATAACTTCATGGTCATTTGTCCAATGGTGAAGCCCTGATGAAGGGCTTTCACTGGGCACTGGGCTTAATTGGAGATCGTGGCTGTTACATCTCTTCTACATCTCTGAGATGTTTTGTGAACCAGGCAAAGCCCACATCATGCTAGCTTGATACTGGTGAAAACAACAGAGACCCATTTTTCTGGCTTTCTTACTGCAGCACTGTCACATTCTGCATATTGTCACCCAGGAAACTGGGTAATTCCAAATAGAATTTCCACATGTTTATTTAAACCGAAAGGGGAACTGAGTAAACGTACTCCAGTTAAACTTCAGGAACAATGGCAATATATAGTTTTCACAGCCAGAAAAAACAACAAGCTGACTGCTGGTTCAGTTGTGCTACTTAAAGTTCACAAGCTTGTAGATCTGAAGAAAGCATCCAGCAAAACAAGAAACAAAATAAAGAAAGCAAATACAAGAAAGGGAGAAAACCCAGTGCAAACTACCAAAACACAAAGGTTAAGCACTACATCACTCAAAAAAGGTGCACACACACAATACGTTTTTGAAATACTTTCTATTGCCCTGCTCAAGCAAGACAGGCAAGAGCATGTGATACAAACAAGATCCTCAGGAACCTCAGTGTTAGCATAAAGCTTAGTAATAATAATAATAATAATAATAATAATAATAATAATAATAATAATAATAGTAATAATAATAATAATCTTTACATAACCATCCTAGTGTTGGATAATCAGCATTTCAACAATGACTTTACCATTTTTACAGCAGTGTTTTTTTCCAGTCAAGGTACTTCAACTTCAAAATTGTGCCTCTATCCTCTCTGCCACCTGCTATCCTCATATAGCTATAGCCACATACTTTCTTAATTTTGAAAGTCTGGTTGTATTGTACTTCTCTTTATCTGGGAGGCAAATGCTTATGTGACTCACTAATGTAACACAAACTGAAAGCTGATTACATGCGGATTCAGGCCTCATTGCATTCCAGGATATGTAGAGAAATTTGCTCACAGCCATTCGAGATTAGGTTCTGCATTATTTGGCTGTACATAGTCTGCGATCAATGCTGTTTGTTCTAAAAAGGAACAAATTTGCAATTTGCTAAATTACAGCAAAATGCAGAAGATGTTGGGAGCTGAGTAAGAATAAGGAAAACAAATCACAAGGCAGTTCTATAGCTGTTGGTTTTTCATACTCGAAGCATTAAACCTTCTTTTAAATTTTCTCCTAGTTCTTTCTACTTTCTTCTTCTCTTCCCATGCACTTACTTACATGTTCAGCAGCAGATCTTACAAACTGATTACTGTAATGGCCTTAGAACCTGAAGAGGAGATTCGACACGTGGCACACACTAATCGGGATCAACACAGACAGTTGGGGAGTAAGAGATTACTCTGTTTTACGCCATGTTTAATACATATGTTATGGGGATGATGCTTTTGAGGAGAAGAGAGATTCAGATAGATTATGGACACTTACAGTATCAAGCAGAGATCTAAGAATGTTCTGGTGTCCCAGAAGAAATCTAAATTTCTCAGTTTTACAACTGAGTTTCTTATTCCAGGGAACATTCTGGAAATGGAGGGACTGGAGTAGGACCTGCTTGTTAATCATGAATCCTGACATAAAGATGCAAGTATGTCAACAAGTGTTTATCCACTGATCCATTTTCAATAACGGCTTGTTCAGTGTAGGGTTGGGATGGTCTGGAGCCTATCCTGGAAGCATAGTGGGTAAGGCAGGAGGCAATCACACACACTTTGGGTATTTTAGAGTCATCTGAAACACATGTTTTTCAACTGTGGTAGGAAACCAGAGCATCTGCCAGCTCCATGCAGACATAGCTGGATTCGGACTCATAATCACACAGCGCAGGCACTGTGATACACCAGCTCTACTCACTGTGCTGACAACAACTTCAGATATCATAAAATTTAAACCACAAATGGTCGGTTTACTCATTTATTTGGAAATGTTTTGAACCCATTTGCTTCCACATTGTTTTTTCCTCCCATTCAGTCTTATCACCCCTTTCTCTTCTGCTCTTTGTTCTCTGATCGCACCCACATCCCACTCCATCTTCAGCTGCCCTCTCTCCTTTCCTCCTACTTAATTTGTGACTCTGGGAAAGCAGGCTAATTAGCACATGGTTCACATGAGAACCTATTGAACACACACTGCCAGGTCTCCCACCCTACCCCCCCCTCCAGGTTGCATGCAGCAATCCATACCCCCAGGGGAGGGATCTGTCCTGATTACATTCTGAATGGCACTTTGTCCCTATACTACATCAGTTCTTTATCGTAAACTATAAAACCATTTCACCTTTTTGGGCGATTACTATAACAGAAACAATCCTATAATAATTTGTTTGCGAATATAATGCTGTCGCTCTTTGAACAATGATTCAGATGAGGGGGCTCTTAGAATATCCGTCATTCCCAAAACCCACAAATCCATCCCACACAAACACCAGGGGTAACAAACTGATCTGCCATGGAGACCACAGTGATCCACATCCAATGGGGCTGTGCCTCACCTCTTGCCTCTTGAAGTTCTGAACACACTGTTCAAATTGCTCATCTTTGGTCTCGTCAGCCTTTCCCAGCTTCTGCAGGACCTGAAAGGAACAAGGAAAGATCATGGTAAAAAACCCACAGCCATGTAATCTTCCATCGCAGCCCCACTGAGACAGGTCTCTGACTCTTAATGCACATGATGTTTGACATTTGCAGCTTCTTTACACTGATGTGGACCAGCTCGCTTCTCTTCCACACTAAATGGTGTCTGGTGCATCTGGATGGTTTTTAGCATGGTTACAGTGACCCAAAAGAACTGAGGAACTCCACAATTTCACCTCCAGAACTTGACTTTCATCATTTTACAGTTTTCATCAGTTTAAAAACACAATAAGGAAGTTTTAAAGAACCAATATGAGATGAGCATTGTTGTGCCCTTAAAAGACACCATTAACAGGAAATAATTTAAATGACGTCTTGAAACCAGTAAACCAAATACCTCAATATCAGTAGATTCCAGCAAGTGGATACAGACTACTCACTGGTACTGCATGTTCAGGATGACAGATTTTATTTTTCATTCATGTTTGGTACCTTCATTTACATTTTCTTGTTTTTGTTAACTGGACAATAAGCTACCCATCACTGTATTGCTCTTAACACATTACTGCCGGGAAAAAAATCTCCAGTGTTCCCAGGAAACCCCTATCAATTCTTCACCTTTTACCATTGGTCATCTCTCTTTCTTTTCTTAAAGGAAGAGTTAAATCTTTAATTGGTCACCGCAGACAACCTCACACACACCCTTATACACAAGGCCACAACACAACCCTGTGAACAGTAGGCAGGGTGTGCTGGTTAAACCCAGATTATATGAGAGAGTAAAATGCCACCAGTTGGAAACAATAGGCTCTGTGTGAAGGGTGAGTCATGTCAATCCACTTAGGGTAAAGTGACATAGTATGGCAGCCCTCAACAGCCAATAACAACTCTTCTTTTAGACCAAGTCAGTAATTCCGCCTCATTGGACCACTCAGTATGACACAGAAAAGCACAATACACAACCTTGCATTACATTTTAATATTACATTTTTTTTTCCCCAACAGTCACAAATGAGAACAAACATAAAGTATTACCAAACAGGTTAGGAAAATTGATACATACTGTAAAAATAAAAAAGTTCTGTTTTTTAAGTTCTGTTTCTGTACAGGAATCCCTTGGTATCTGAATCTAATTCATCCCAGAAAACATGTCAGATACTGAAATTTCAGATACCAAGTGCTCATTTTCTATTATTTCAAATAGGAAAAAATAAATTAACAATGCACTCCCAACCCTTCAGAAAACACCTATATATCTATCAAACCATGATTTTGGGATGATAAAACACTCTAAACACCAGTTACCTAACTGGAAAACACTTAATGGTGCTGTTAATTTGCATGTTCTTAACATGTGGTACAGTATGTACAGTACAGGACATTTCACATTAGTGCCCCCCCAGCGTGATGTGTTACATATGGAAGATGAGAGGGTGCATGCGCAGCATTTGCAGCAGGAGCTCAGTGCTTTGAAATGTTAAATAAAGGGAAGCCGTGTTTAAAAGTAACCTGCCACATCCGGCTCTTTGTTTGACACAGCGACAATCCTTTAAATAAATAGGTTTATTTAAAAAAAAAAATGAAATGCGCAGTAAACATAGTGAGGCCGCGTAAACATGTTCAGATCAAGTGACACCAGCGGAAACAGCTGATACGATGGCAGTGCAGGCCCAAGCATGCAGTACACTAGTTTATTACAATGCATACAGTGTTTCTTATTGCAGTACAAGGTACCAATATACAAGTATTCATTTTTAATTTGTATATGTACAATTAGATATTCAGTACACAGATGTATGTTACCAGAAATACATACAAATACTGCAAACTTCAGATTATTGCAACTATTTGTAACACTAATTTATCACAGACTATGGAAAAACGGATGTAAACCAGACTGTAAATCAAGAAGTTCATTGCGCTTATTCCATTTATAAGCTTAATGTCCTAATATAAACACGTCTCAGCATGTTCTCCCATAAAGTACTGTAAAAATACGGCTATGCTTTCATATTCACAAGAGAATATTGGAGTTCAATCCTTGCCAGAAACAATGCATTTGTTCACTTTAAATAAGCAGAAGACAAATTATCCGCAAAGCAATAATGATCTTCTTGAAGAAATAATAATTATTAGTCATTATAATACTTTTTTAGTTTTTTACCTCACAAGACACAATGCCATAAGACCATTTATCTACAACAGCTAATTTCTCCGAGAGCTTTTGCAGTGTAAGAGATGCTGTCTAATGTGTTTCCTACCAGCACTGGATAACAAGAACACGGCAAACAATATTTACACAACAGTGGGGGCAGCTACAATGGAATATGGATGAATGTAAAAAAGAGACAGTATTAGTTATCTGTTAACTGCTTTAGCAAGTTGCCTACAACATATCCAAATATCTACAATTCACAAGTTTGTGCAATTGTCCCTTATTTTAATTTTAATAATTTCTTTTACTGGAAACAGGTTTATGTTGAATATGATAATAAAAGCTGTTGTGCACTAAGGATGGGGAGGAAGGCAATTGACAGGAGGCCAGGAAAGGAGGAGGGCTGTGACGGTAGGAACCCTTGGTCAAAAGGGAAGCCCTTGGGGTGGAGCTTGGGGGAGATATAGCCTGACAACCAGAATACCTTCCATTACCTTAGTCTTGTGCTTTAATAGTCCAGTGTGTCGTGCGGCCATTCGGTGAATTTATGAGTCAGATGCAATTACTTGCAATGCGTTACATCTGTAGGACCAATCCTCTCTGTGAAGCTCTGGAGATCACTCAACATCTAGATATGCCAGCCTTGCAGATTTGAGCGGTCTGCCACATCTGTGAAGCCAAACTGGAAAGGAGATGGCTTTGCACATTGCTGCCCCTGCAGCTGATCTATAAAACACGTCATCTGACTGCACGTCATGGGAGAACGACCAGAGTCGGATAGTGCCATCAGTTCCCTACCAGAACATGCAATCAATCTCTCCACTTCCTGGCCACTGACAATAGTGTTCCCATGGCAACAGCTACAGGACACACACTTCAACACCACAGGAACAAAATCACAGGGGAAAGGGCAGCACAGCTATAATGCAGGTGGACACTGATCAAACTATGTGTTCCATGGTGAGCTTGTGACCCCCTATTTCTTCTTTTTAGAATAAAAGAAAGCAGCCGAGGGTATAAAGGTCGTGCCCTCCTGGTGTCCACTCTAGGATATTTTTAGGTGCATCTTCCAAACCGTACATGCTGCAATTCTGAGTCCTCATGTATGTTACAGAAGACATTCTGTGCTTATAAAATGATTTCATGGGTCTGTGGGTGGAGCTTGGTCAATTTCTTATAAATCCTAGATATGTATTCTAAACCTTTGTTTTCTCATTGATCTCAGAAGGATAAAAACATGGATATTAACATGGTCTATAGATTTAAATTCTAAAAAAAAAAAAAAAATTGGAATTAAGATTGGAAAAAAGATTGGATTATGGAGGCATGATGGCACGGTTTTAACCACATATTCATATTCTTCTTATTGCTTGTAATACTTATAAGATGACATTCTTTAGATTTTCTCTGATTTTTTTGTAATTTATGGGTACCAAAACTGTATGCAAAAAATATAATTATTTATGATATCATAATATCATCATTATATGTTCCTGTCATTTTTAAATCAGGGCTTGTGCTCTCCAGCAAGCAAGAGGGGGAAAAAGTCCATCAGTGTCCAGGTTCAGCTCACTAGGTTCTCATGTGACGCTGAAATAGCCACATTAGTGAGATGTTCTGCATTGAGATAAGGCTAATTGGAGACATGAAAATACCAGTTAAATGTACCATTAACATCATCTGATTCAATTACACTCGCTGGAGGTTTTTTTAAACAACTCCCACGATTTCATAGGGGGCTGAGGTGTTACTCGACTACCCGCTGCTAATGGAAGCCTCCCTCCCCGCCGCGTTTGATAACCTGTCAGTCCTCATTGATGCCACTGTGACAGTCTATGAAACGGTCAACAAGGGTTCCTGTGCACTGTGGGGCTGGGTGGTCATCTAGAGCATGAGAGGATAGAATGACCTTTGGCTGACCTTATCACACACCCAAAAGGTGGCATCCCAAAACTTGGCCGCATAAAATGCATCAATAGTACCGATGTACTTCTACTGGATGCTAAAACTGACCATATGTTTGCTGGTATAAAGTGTGTGTGTGTGTGTGTGTGTGTGTGTGTGTGTGTGTTTATACAATGCCGCAGTCAAAAACAAATACCTAGTTTGATTTTTCAGTGTCTATTGCATATACAGTAGGGTGAATCCATCAAATTAAACACTGAACTCAGATCTCATTTTAAAAGGACATAACATTTTTCTAGCACTAAATTTGCTGTTTACATCATACTTACACCAGTGGATATGACCCCATACTGACAGCTTCTCAACCTTGCTTTAAATAGCCAAAATTATCTGAAGAATTACACATATGCGATGTGCAAAATTTTTTTCTTCTCAAACGTCATTTTGCTCTAGCTCTGCCCATGAGGGTTACAGCGTGGCGTCCTGACCGTGAAAAAGCAGATTACTGCCAGCAAGAACGACCGCCATCTGAGGTGGCAGTTTGCTGCAGCATAACGGGGGGAGGGAGGGAACCCTGGTAAGCCTGCAGATTTGAGTGGGAGTTGCACACCAGCCCTCCCCCCCTTCCCAAGAGAACACACTCCTCTCCCCCTGCTAAGTCCTTGCTATTACAGTCAGCGTCGTGGCCATTTGGCCAAACAGACGTCAGCAGCGTTTTTCATACAGCACACAATGGGATTTCTTCTTGTCCTCAGAAGTAAAACGATGCAGCAGTTAAAGAATTTGGTTGACTGACTGAATAGTAATGGTTGTGTTTTTATTCGTATTACTATTGATTCTCTTGTTGTTGCTTATTAAGGTAACACCTTTCTGCAAGGTGGCTTAAAATGGCAGACACCTGCATAGTCACTGAGTCAAAGGCCAGTACTTTAACCCTTAATGCGGCTCTGTACACACCAATATATGCAGATGGCTGGAATGAATGTGTAACTATGTACTATGATGTTAAGTGGCAAATACATAGCATTGTATATTTTCACATTTGATTTTGAGCAGTTGATCATGGACACAGCAATGCAACAACACTGTATAGATAAAATGCTGATATTAAGCCAAGTGAAACCATATAGAATACATTAATAGATGGGGGAAATGAAAAAATAAGATAAAATTAAGGAATAATACAGACAGTGTACCGTTTGGGCAAAAATGGGCCAAGTGGTTTGGTTTTGACGGATCGCTGCATGTTTAATGAACTCTCACAAATCTGATTAGGACTGAATGGCATCTGCCTGATGAAACAATACGTTCTGTTTGGAAATAACTGCAGCATTTTAACCTCAGTCAATGGAACTGTAGAGCACAGTATCCTGTGAGGAAAAAAAACACCATCTAATATTTCTACTCCCTGAGTTCCAGCTAATTAATACCTAATATTAAAAAGATATAGAATTATGGTGCCGTCTAAATCCATTATGGGAGCAAGTATTTGTGGGATACGGTTCATTTAATAAAATTAAAAATCTGTATGAACCTATGTTTAATGATTCCAATGATTCTCCAACGATTCTTCTTGAATGCTCCTCCGGTGTTAATTGTAAACAAACCCAGGTTATGTTATATAGCAGAACATTGGTCTTGCACTAATTTTAACACAGTCCTAAGAAACTCACGTACCAGGTCAGGTCATGAATAGAACTAATCAAATTCATGCTTTTTAGTCAACGAAGATCATCTGAAAGCAACTATATCAGTGTGTTCATTCTCTATAACCAACAGTCATGGAAGAGTGTAAGAGGAGAGTGTGCTGGGAGACACACTTTTAAAAGGGGAGAACTGGCCATCTCAGCAGGGGACCGGCAATGCTTTGTAAGATGGTGCCAGCCCAGATCACACATGCTGCTGTTGCTGCTTGTGGTGGTAGAAGTGGTATTTTTCAAGTGTGCAGTTCCAATATTCAGGTTGCAGAAAAATCTGTCATTTTTTTCCTTTATAATACTAATACTACGACAACTGCACGTGTGGCAGCAAGGTCACTGATCAAGAAGCCCTGACAAGTCCTCATTATATTTGATGAAAGTATATCATTAACATGTTATTCATCCTCGGTAACAAAGTTAACTTTAGCAACACCCCAAACAGACCATCTACTATGAGAAGCAGTCCTCCATCTGCATATTGTATACGTATTGTAAATGCTACGATGAGACAACTAGAGAATATTATCTGGTAAACAGAGGGACACCTGAGGCATAATTTCCAACACAAATGACAGAAAGGTGTTATCTAGTGGACGGATTAAAGAAAGGAGATGAACAGAAAAAAGAAAAGGCAGTACAGTACAGTACATTTTAACAACCTATAAACAATTCCGTTTACTATAGGCTTTTTGAATAAAACTACAAAATGAAACAAAAGAGCCCAGTGTTCTGTGACACTGATTTCATTGTTCTGAATCGTGACGGACATGGTATGATTGACATTTTGGATTTATGAATACAACTTCTAGTGTGTGCAAAATAGGACACTTAAAGTAATTGCGTAATCTTTATCTTAAATCTATTTTAGGACTTGATCAAAATGCAAAAATAAACATCATCAAAACAGTGAAAACTCACTGCTGCAATCCATGGTCACATTCAGACATGAGCACCAAAAACAAATGTCAACGAGTTTATACCCTTCAAATTTTAATTAATTACACTGTTGATTTGTTGATTTATACACAAATAGTAAAGTGATACATGCAAATGAAATCTGCCTTCATCAAATCTAACAGAACAAAGAAATTCAGAGGGAAATAAGACATCTTTTGTGTTACAGGTGCTATAAAAGTACCTCTGTAGCCTGTTTGGAGTGTAACGCTCTGCTGTGAACTACTTGGTATTCCACTGAATGCCCGTTCACCGGTGCTAATGTTGAGAGTGAATCCTCCGGGACTCATCTCAGCTGTCACAGCGATCTGCACCGGTCTCGGCCAGGGACACATCAGCCGCAAGAAGGGCCCCAAACAAATCAAGGCATTAATGAGCTTTTTTCCCACCATGACTTTAGAGCATATCCTCTGTGCGTGAACTGGAGCCTTTCAAGACTTAGTCACAATAACTGGGTGGGTTGAAACGTTGCTCTTGTGCCTCCTGAGATCACTAGCAGCGTGGTACGGTCTCGGTCACACCTGCAATTATTCCTCAGCACTACCAAAATCTTCACAAAAATTACAGAAGTAATATATCTCTGCAATTCCCTCCAGTAATGCATGCATGCTTTCTCATCATATACAGGTTTATGCCAAAAAAAACTTTCACATTGTCTTGCAAATGAGCTGGAATATTAAACTGGATGTTACAGCCAGGTCGAAATGAATCCAAAACTATTTTATTTGCAGACCCATTACTGAATTCACAAAAGTGAATGATGGAAAGAATAGGATTGGGTCTGCATTCTCCCGTAACAGTTCCTAAATTTTTGCCCTGTCCTACAGATTAAAAAAGTGTAAACTTTGTAGCTGTTTCCTCATGCACTGGTTCAACTGAAATGTGGCAACTACATTAGCAGGAACATCTGCAGCGCCACACTCACCGTAACACTGTTTTATTTAGAGACCAAACCCACGCGGCCTTCAAGCTGTCACATCCAATTTCAGTTTGCGGGCTCACTGCCGGGGCCACATCTACGTCTGTGCTGGGGAGTGAAGAAACATACAGCGCACTGGGCGGAGCATTCAGAAGATCACAATTACTTTTACATGCCATGTTAAATTTTGCATGCCAGATAGGTTTACCCCAGTGCTGCCCTGTTTCCAGATAGACACAAATATTTCATGATGAAGCAGTGAAGGCAAAAGGCATTTTAAGTGTTATTTGAGTCTCCAGTGTGACAGTGTAAATCATTTCAACAAGCAGGTAGGCTAACTACCAGGCTCCATCTTCTCACCAGTGAAACAGAACAACTCATTCCACCCTGCAGGGCACCTCATGTTTCACTCTGAACATCCCATTTTTTACCCCAGTCCCTGTACCCAGGCTGGAGACAGAATAGCGTGAAGGTCATCGTCCAAGGCAGATTAAATATTAACACTGCAGAACAGCCCAAAGGTCCTTCAGAATCCATGAAACCAGGCAGCACACAACGCTGCACCTCTGCTCTAAAGCCCCACCCCCTAAGGTTTCTGCTTCTGTTCTATAGCCCCACCCCGCCCAGTTCCCACTTGTTCTGTAGCTCCTCCCCTCCCAGTTCCCACCTGTTCTGTAGTCCCTCCCCTCCCAGTTCCCACCTGTTCTGTAGTTCCACCCCCCCTGTTCCCACCTGTGCTGTAGTCTCACCTCTCCTGTTTTCGTCTCTGTTCTATAGCCCCACCCCAAAATTGTCAACTGCTCTGTAGCTCTGCCCCCTCCAATTTCCGCCTTTGTTCTGTTGCTCTGCGGCCTTCAATTTCTGCTCAGCTATAAAGCCCCACCGCTCAACCCACACTCTCCAGTCCCTGCCTCACTACAATAACCTTGCCTGCACACACTGACTTTTCAGTATCAATAATGGAAATGTCCCCACCCCCTGACCCCCAGGTGAGTCTCTCATATGGCAGATGAGAAGCACTAGGGTGGAGGGATATTCCATTACAGCAGGACTGCTGCTGCATCCTGGAGGAGGATGATCAATTATACATTATGGCCTGTAAGTTGAGGCATCCCACAGACCTGCACAGAGCACCCAGCAGTAGGCTTTTCATCAATGCTCAGCCCGGTAAAGTGAGGTTAAACTGAACTGTCCCAAAATTAACAAACGTCAGGTGTAAATGCTCAGGAAATGGCTGCCACGTAAAGATGTTAACTGTATGGTATAAAAAAATGTTAATTAGGTGGTCACAGTAAGACGACCTAGTGGTCTGTATTCCAGAGTGGGTTTTTTCCATTACAGCGTTAAAGGAAACGGCACAGCGTGTGACATGAGAAAACACCTCCACCAGGGCGCTGCAGAGGTTATGAACATGTAGTGCAGTTGTTAAGGGTCGGTGGGGCTTCCATCGCTCCTCACACCCGCTAAACCACCTGAGCGTATTTCTTCACCAAGATTTATATATATAAAAATAAGTAGGCCTTAAATATATGTGTGTGTGTGTGTGTGTGTGTGTGAGTGTGTGTGTGTTTTTTAAGGCCTACTTATTTTTTAAATGTCGGGGGTGCATATAAATATATATTTATATCGGTTCAACATGCATATTCAGTTGAGTTTGCAAATGTGATCCATATGTTCTACTGCCCAATTCAACACTATGCTGTTCTAAGGGGGATTTTTTTCCTTCCATCATCACGTGATGAATCTTCCCATGTGTCATGTAACTGTTTGGTTCTTGGATATCGTTTTCAATAGAATTTAATCGTTCTTCTCCATTGATACGCTTCCATCATCAGCTAATCCCACCTCCAACTTCTCCTACATTAAAACTTGCTTCCAAATGGCTGCTCACTGTTTGTGGAAGAGCTATGGCCTGATATAGATCTAAATGTGTGTAACAATGATACACAAAATTGGGAAGTGAGTTAGGGGACTGTGGTTTTGCAATTCAAGGTGGCGGAACAGACCGCTGTCTCAGGCTGAATCAATGCCTTACTGGCTTTGGATGGATTCATCTACTGCATGAAGATGAAAAGCTCCTCAGGCTTTTCACCAAAATATTGTACCATAAAGATCTATCTTTAGTTATGGCTCCTGTACCTTCAAATTCACTTTATTATAAGAATTTGTGCTTAGGTTATATTTGCCCAAGGTGTCTTACAATGATAAGACAGCAATATACAAAAGTGCTGAGAATCCTACATGACTATAATTGTATGACATTTGTAGATGGAATACTGATCTGCAGTTCTGTCCTAAGGTTACAGTAGGACAAAGTAGCCAAAAAAAACAAATCTCATAAACAATACATTTGTTTGTATTGTTACTCCACGTGCCTATCAATCTATTCCTAATCACTATATGTCCAGTCCAGAGTCCTGGTGGTCCAGAGCTTGTCCACAGAGTACAGTGTTGGAGTCAAGCATACACTAAATGGACCATCAATCTCTCTCTCAAACACACACACACACACACACACACACACACACACACACACCAGGTAATTTAGAGCAACTAGATAACCTGACGGAAATGCACGTGAACAATGTGTTACTGTGCCATTCTTGTCACAGTTCTTTCAGTTGGACTGCTTTTCCTTCACTATGCATGATTTTATAATACACATATACAGTGGGTAAAAAAAGTATTCAACAAAACTATTTTCACATTTTATTATTTCATTTTCTAAACTTACAAAATTTTAAAGCAAGAATTTTCCCAGCAGATCTACACAACAGTATGGATCATCTCTAATCGCCTTCAGTGACAACTGGCATCACAGTAGGCTCTCTGACAAGTGCCATTCTTATTCGGCAACTAAGGGTAGAAGGGCAGGAAGTGATGCCTGTGTTCTAACAGTAGGTACATATTGACCAATCCAAAAATATAATGCTAAAATGCTAAAATACAGCCTTGAATTTTAAATGTGATGAAAAGACTGCTCAAGAAGCAGCCTGGAGCATTAGGAAGGGTAAATATGGGTTACGGACCATAGGAAATCTGTCAATGCTTGGAAGAGGACCACTGATGTGGTTAAAAATAAACCGCCGGGAAACATCCGAAATCTGCAACTAATTTCGCACGGGCCAGCTGACAAACTGAATTGTGCATTGCTGCATTGAAGTTCTCTTTTTCATCCATCCTTTCTGTGTCATCCAGATTGCGTGAAAGACTCAGCTGGCTGCCTGGCTGGATGGTGAGACAGCGGTCAAGAAAAGCAGTCAGTGATGTTAAGCACTTTGGTAGTTTATGAGGGAAGGAGAAGCAGATAATTTTAAAGTTAACAATAACATTTCTTGCAATATTTGAACTTATAAAAGGATTAAGACACCAAGGACAGCCTGCGAGTTTTATAGGCTACTTCTCTGGTATATGCACTCACTGGCCACTTTATTAGGTACTGCTGGTTGGTACCAATGGGCTGAAGTTTTGTAATGGGGAGGGGAATGCTTTCTTAGGGCCACATTAGGTTTTTAGTACTATTGAGCATCATTTGAATCCCACAGAGTACCAATGCACCACTAATGCACAAATGCCTGTGTTCCTTTTCAATCAAACTGGCCTTTTTCAAACTGCCAGCAGGACAATGTGCCAACTCACAAAACACACAGCATCTCAGGATGGTTCCACAAACATGGCACGGCCTTTACTTTACCCCAGTTACCTGCACAGTCCCTACCTCTCAACCCAGGAGAGCATCTTTGGAAAGAGGTTGGATGTGTGCAGAATGAATGTGCGGCCAAAAAATAACTGAATAATCAGCAGAAACTGTGTGAAGGGGTCTGAATTCATGCTGTGCTGGGGGCAAAAGAGGGTCCGACCGTGTTCAGCGTAGCTAATAAAGTGTCTGGTGAATACAGTATAACATACCATTATTTGCTTTTTCTATTGAGAGTCTGTGAGCAGGACCTGAAAAATAGCCATTATTAATACTTAAGTAGCCTCACAACTTGAGAATAGACCCTGAAATAATGGAACAAAAACAGTAGTATTTCTAGAAAAATGAATGCAAATCATAAGCAGCAGAAAATAAAGTATGTCTCCTGCTTAGCCAGTCAGCAGCTCCACAGGACTGTGACCAGACCCCGATCTACTGCAGGCTCCCAGAGACACCAAGCCGGGCCAGTGACTCCCACCCTCTCTCCCCTTGAACCATGACAAACATAAATTACCTAAATGAGAAACCATAACATGGACCGCTGCAAAGGCCAAAAGGAAGGAGGTGCATGCAGAGAAAATCTCCCAATATCTTACAAGCCACTCAATGTCTTACATAATGTTATTTTCACACATTGAGATGACGGTAGCTGCTGCCACAAAGAGTGCTGCTTTTACATGACAAAAAACCATACCGCTATACTTAACACACTAAGACAATTTGAAAATAACTGCTTTTAAATAATACACATTTTTTGTGAAATGTGCCATATACTGTTATAATTATTCTCATTTTGACCATTTATAGTACATTACAGCATGATTGCACATTTTGTTCTTGGAAAAAGACTATACCAAAAAACAGAATATTACCATAAGGATCCTGCATTTACAAATGCATACCAAAGTAAGAGCACATTTATAATTATATTCCTCTTTGATGAGACCTCCCATGAACCTCTTACAAACATTATGTAGAAACTGGCCCAGTCCTGCATTTTTCACTCATAGTGCGGGATCCCAAAATATGAGCAATTTCATGGTACAGCTCACAGCTGCTGCATTTTATGAGCATTATGAACATATTTGAACATATTTGGTCATTTACTGCGATTTTTCCCACCAAAAGGGTAACAAAGCCCCACTAGGCCTCAGTGTGGGAAAAATATAGTGGAATGAGAAGCAGGGTTTCCCACCCCATGGCAGGGGTGTCCGGGTCCTCCTGGGCTTCTGCTCCTGTGCCAATCTACACAGAATGGTTTTTTTTTTTTAAATGCTATGTGATGTCAGACGGGCTGCAGACTCAACTGCACTGCAGATAAAAGAAATGTGGACCCTGCATTTCTCATACTAAAGCCCAGATGGGACCTTCATACCAAAACACCTCTGGTGCAGCACAAAAAAGGAAATATTTTTGATGTCTAACATAAAATTGCAAAGTTGGTCTTGTAAATCCACTGACTTCCTTGTTAATGTTGAAAATCTGGTCAAAATTAAGTTCCTGCTTGTGCGCCAGACACCTAGCTATGAAATATTTAAAGAGCAGCACTGTTCTGTCAACCAGAGGTGATTTTTAGGGTTTGGTGTGGGATACCTGATCTGAGGTCAGAGGGAAACGGCTGGGAAGTGCAGTGGAGATTACGGGACGTTTGAAGGGACTGACTGAGCCTGCATTTGGACTGGCCATTAGCACAGGATGAGCTCGCCATGGTGGATATTAAAAGGAGGACAATCCTCTTAGAGGGCATGCAGACAGAGGCTGGTGGGGGGACCCATTCTTCCTGTTTACTGTCAGTCCCTGCATGGAAATACACCATTTGTACCAGTGTAAATTCACCCCATGTTAGAATATTTGTACACAATAGCCTTTTACCAACATAGAAACATGCACGTGTGATTTTATTATATGTATTAATGTTGTATAGTTATTGCACAAAATGAGAATAAAGAAACAGTTTTGTTTCAGTTTGTGATTATTATGCGAAAATTCTACACTTTGGCCAAAAGTATTTGCCTCTTAATCCAAAGAGAGAAATATTATAGTTTACAGCTGATATCCTGGATACAGCAGTTACAGGTAATGTTTCAAAGAGAAGAAAATAATATTAGCAGTGTTCCCTTGCAGTGCGTTGTTCTGCATGATATTTTAATCTCACTGTGCAAAAATTTCAGACACCAGTGGCTTTTGGTCTCTGCTTACAAGGTTATTTAAGGAAATTTATAAACAAGACATCTCAGCCAAGGTTCTTTTACGGTCAAACCATGGAGAATAAACAGGCGGAAGTACAATCTGTGTCTGCAACACCTCCACTACATCTTAACTAGTCTTTTACCACACCTCCACTACAGTTTAACTACCCTCTCCCCACAGCTACAGTACAATTTAACTAGTCTTTACTACACCTTCGGTAACTTTTCATTCCTCCTTCACCAAGCCTCCACTGCATCTTAACTATCCTTTTACCACAACTCCACTACATCTTCACTACCCTTTGCCACACCTCCATACATCTTAACTACTCTTTTACCACACGTCCACCCACAGTGTAACTAGTCTTTCACTCCACCTTCTATACCCTTTAATTGCTCCGTTACCACACGTTCGCTGCATCCTAACAACCCTTTTACCACACCGTCACACTGAACGACTCTTTCAATATAATTTTTCGGCATCTTAACTGCCATTCCGTTACCCTTACATTGCTTCTTCTTTACAGTTTATCTTCTCTTTCATTTCCACCTTCACTTCCCTTTGATCACCCATTCGCTACCCCTTCAATGCACCCTAAACATTACTCCACCACCTCTCAGTAAAATGTTACCTGCTTTGCTACACCTTCACTACCCTGATTCCCTGGAACTACCCATTCACTACTCATTTACTACCGCTTACTGTATCGATATACCTGAACTACTCCTTCCCTGCAGTTCAACTACTCACTACACCTTAACCCCACCATTACACCACCTTAACTACACCTCCCTTTGCTCAGTAGACCTTAACACAGTAGTGACCTTGCAGGGGAAATATGGGAGCTGAATCAATGCTACTCTAACCTGCAATGTTTTTACACACCGCCCACGATTGATCTAGAAAAACTAAGGTATTATACATATTTAAAACATTTTAATTATAAGATATGTAATACATGTTTTAGAGGAAGTGCAGGGTGTGCAGCAGCAGCAGCCTCACACAGTGGCTGCCCTCCAGGCCCTGCATACATAAGGGTAAGGGATACCTCTCACACCATCAGGGTTACACCAGGGTACACCGGGGTACACCGGGGTACCGAGAGTAAAACAAGGTCACACTGGGCAGAACAACGGAATCGGTGTCCCTCGAAGCTGCACTGTGGGACCCACTGGCTGTCACTGCGTCCTCCATCACAGCTCCATAAATCCAGCATAGCAGCGCTCATAAAAACTGGAAACCTGCGTGTTACAGACACACACACACACACACACACACACACACACACACACACACACACACACACACACGACGCGCGGTCCTTCAAAACAGGAATATTTTTGCGTTTCGTGCGCACCTGCTTCTCCCAGCATCCTCTCCCCGTCTCCCCAGCATCCCCCATCCGCCATCCCCCATCCTCTCGCCCTCATCCAAGCATCGCCAGTCCCGCGTCGCCTACCTTCTCCTGCGCGCGACTCAGCCTCTTCTGCACGTTTTTGGCGAAGATCCCCGTCTTTATCTCGGCCATGGCGGCGGGAGCAGGAGCGGCTGCGGCTGCGGCTGCGGGAGCGAAGCGCACGAGCGCGGGCAGCAGGAGGAGCGCGAGGAGCGGCGGGAAGAGGAGGACTGACAGCAGGGAGCGCGTGGAGGAGGAGCGAGTCTTAAAGAGGAAGAGCTCCTTTCCGAGAGCATCGCAGCTCCCACACACACACACACGCACGCACGCACGCACGCACACGCACACAAACACGCACACACACAGTATATCCTACTCATCCGTCGCTTTATTAGGAACACGTGTGACCTGCACAGTGACGCCGCCCATGGTCGCTGCTCGCTGTATAGGTGAAGGTCTAGAGTTACAGCTTGATGGAGCGTTTGACGGACAACACAGGTGGCATAATTGAATTTAAATCTGGTTTGACCTCTGGCCTCAGTTGCACTGGTTCATGCAATCCAGAAACAGCCAACTCTGTTGGATTTTTAAACACTACACTTCCAGAAACATGACAGCGGCCATACTTCACCACAGCAGCCTGTACTGTCCCACCTCTCAAGCCAGCTGAGCATATCTGGGATGAGGTGGAATGAGAAACAGCAAAGTTGAAGGGGCATCATAGACAAAGGATCTTGCAGCAGCATGTCCAGTGCCTTGTGGCTGAATTTGTGCTGTTTTGGTGTCAGAAGGGGGTCTTATTAAATGGGTGGGCCTAACAAAAGTGGGCAGTGAGTGTATATCAAAAATGTTGGGCAGTTGGTCTTGCTCACAATTACGATGTATTTGTTTTTTACATTAAAAATACAGTATTGTGCAAAAATCTTAGGCACCTGTGGAAAAATGCTATAAAACAAGGATGGTTCCAAAAATAATGCCATGAATACTTATTAATCGATAAACCTTCTAAAAAGTGCAGCAGACAAAAAAAACCTCAGTCAGATCAATATTTGGTGGGACCACCCTTTGCCTTTAAAACACCATCAGTTCTCTTATGCAAACTTGCACGCAGTATAAGGTAGAGGTTGGTAGGTTCTTCCAAACATTTTGAGGAACTGGCCACAGTTCTTCTGCACACTTTGACTGTCTCTGTATGTCCTCCCAGACTGACTCGATCATGTTGAGATGAGGACTCTGTGGGGACCATACCATCTGTTGCTGAAGATAGTTGTGTATGACTGAGATTGGGTGTTTGAGGTCATTCTCAGGCTGCAGAATGAATTTGGGACCAACCAGAAACCTCCCTGATGGTAGATAAGAATCTACCTGTACTTCTCAACAGACATTGAAGTTGCACACCTAAGACTTTTGCACAGTACTGTATATATACAATTTAATGCATATATACGTGCGTGTGTCTATATATACATACATTTCAAGCAGGATGTTGGCCCACGTGGGGACAAACACACTCTGGGATGTGTGGGGTCCAGCAGACTTCTTCTCACTCGCTGGATGACTTCAGCACCACAGACAGTGCAGGAGGTACCTGGACGCAAGAGTCACCGCAGCACAGCTTCCCTGTGAATGTGTCAGTCATACCAGAAACGCACACGGCATGTGGAGGTCCATCTTGTGTGCAGACTTTGACTTTGTCCACTTTTTTCTAAACAGAAAACATTGGCTCCTTTGTGTTGTGCTCAAATGTTCAAAGATAGCAACATTTTTATTCTTTTTTCTCTGTTGCGTTTTCTCCTCATGCTTATCTCTTAAGGTCTGTCTGTGGTGGAACAAACATGACCTGTTTACCCTCTGAGCCAATAGATGGCAGTGAAGAGCACCGGAGCAGATTAGTATAGTGGGGGGTCTGAAAGTAACTTCTAGTTTAAATGCAGCTGTATGGCCTGTTTTTAAACTGCACAGAACTGAGAGGAAAAACACAGTACAAACACTGTACAGTGGTCCCCCCTTATCCACAGGGAATATGTTCCAAGACCCCCAGCGGATGCCTGAAACCACAGAGAGTACCAAACCCTATATATACTGTTTTTCCTATACATACATACCGATGATAAAGTTTATTTAATAAACTAGGCACAATAAAAGATTAACAAAAAAACTAATAATAAACATCTTGTGCTTTGGGGCCATTATTAAGTAAAATAAGCGTTACTTGAACACAAGGACTGTGACACCGCAAGTCGATCTGATACCCGAGACGCTACTGAGTGACTAACAGGCGGGTAGCATATACAGCGTGGATACACTGGACAAAGGGATGATTCACGGCCCGGGCAGGATGGCGCGAGATTTAAAGCTTATGAATTGTTTATTTCTGGCCGTGGTTGACCGCAAGTGTCTGAAACCACAAAAAGTGAACCCGTGGATAAGGGGGGGGGCACTGTAAATGGTTTTCTGTTGGTACCAGACGGTAGCCATGGTGGGGGGGGACTGCACTGCTTCAGCCAATAGGAGGTCATTGGTGACAGGTGACAGGTGTGTGTGTGTGTGTGTGTGTGTGTGTGTGTGTGTGTGTGTGTGTGTGTGTGTGTGTGTGTGTGTGTGTGCGGTCATGTATTAATCATTTGGATATTAACAATATGTGGAAACATACGTCACCTCATTTTTAGCACATATACTGTTTCACTTCTGTTTTTATGATCTTATTAAGATGAAAAGATGCACTTTTTGCAACACTGCAGTCATTGTACTTCACCAAGAAGACCCTGAGATGCCTCTCAAGTGCACCATAAAAGGTTTTTTAATAATTTTTCATCCTTTCAAAATGTCTTGTTGACTTCACATTGTCTGTTGCATAACGCTGAAACAGGACACTGTCACACCCTTCATTTTTCAAGACCAAGGACACATTTTCTATGAATTTCTTTCCTACTATGTTGACATTTATGAATGCAGCAACCTGAAGCACATTTAGCAGTGATCAAAAGCAAGAGGATTTTTATTCTTTTTTTGCCAGCTGTTAAAGTGGAGTGTACAGCAGGTGGCGTAGTGGTTACAGGCCTCACCACACTGTATAAAAACTCACCGGCCACAGTACCCTTGAGTAAGATGTTTATCCTGAAGTGATGCGGTAAAAATTGCCCAGCTGAACAAATAGGTGAACAACTGTGCAAAGCAGAGTTTACACACCTCACACCAGGCATTTTGGACAAAACTGTCCTATAAACAAATAAAATAATAACAATAATAGTGTGAAAAGTGAAAAATGAGGAAGGAGCAGGAACACTGGAGCCTTTTACACAATCGATACAACCAGGCCGATTTCACGATAACCGCAGCGCAACTCTTGGTTTTGTCCATCTTTACAGTTTGCGTTGGAGCAGGAACAGACGATTCAGTGGACTACAGCATCACCTGCTGATAGGAAACATTGCAACAGCACCAGGCTGCAGACAGAGCTCAGATCCGGCCTCCACAGAGCCCCACTGAGAACCACCTGCTTTGCTCATTGCAGCACAACTGCGACGGGCTTAGTGGAAATCCAGCTGGGTCACATCTACCAATAAACTTGACACTATTAACACAAAACAGAGCTGAGCCACACTGTGAATCTGCTGTCTGGTCATCCTTCAATCACCACCCAGGTTTGAATGACCTCAAACACCCAATCTCAGTCATACACAACTATCTTCAGCAACAGATGGTATGGTCCCCACAGAGCCCTGATCTCAACATGATCGAGTCAGTCTGGGAGGACATACAGAGACGGTCAAAATGTGCAGAAGAACTGTGGCCAGTTCCTCAAAATGTTTGGAAGAACCTATCAACCTCTACCTTAAACTGCGTGCAAGTTTGCATAAGAGAATTGATGGTGTTTTAAAGGCAAAGGGTGGTCCCACCAAATATTGATCTGATTGAGGTTTTTTTTGTCTGCTGCACTTTTTAGAAGGTTTATCGATTAATAAGTATTCATGGCATTATTTTTGGAACCATCCTTGTTTTATAGCATTTTCCCACAGGTGCCTAAGACTTTTGCACAGTACTGTATATTTTACTATTACTTTTCTCCTTCACAACTTTCCACTGGACTGCGAGCAGAATGTCACTTTCTGCGCCGTTCACCTCTTCCTCAGCACCAACAATACTTACGTACTAAATGCAAATGTTTTAAGAGAAATGCAGTTTGGTCAAATATAGCGTCTTGTTACTGTTGGGCTTTCCCCTTTCGACCCAGGTTATTTAGCGTGTAAGATAGCGTGTGACTCTACAAGCATGTTTGTACATACAAGGATTCTTCCATGCCGGATGCTTATTCAAACACATGCAGCTTAACAGAAGAGCATCAACGCGACACGGTAACAGAAACAAACTAAGCTTGGAGAACATTTAATAAATTATTAACGTTGATCGTTTTTAGGAGCACATGCATAAATATACATGTAACGTTTGACAGTAAGTAGCTTAGTATATAAACCTTGCATCGTAAGCGGCTTTGAACTACAGCCTGAGTGAAATAATGGTTAATATTAATATTTTGTCATTGACTCCAAACTGTGCTCGATCCCAGTCAGCTACAGCCAAAGGCCACGACCACCGGATCCCCTTCTTTTCTCTTCACCTTCACAGAGGCCGTCCTGTGTTGAGTAAAGGTGCGGCATGTTTGTTGTTTGACTGTTAGAACATGTATTCGGTCATCGCAGCAGATCTTTGTTTTGCCCACAGCGCCCAACCTCTGCTCTGTTTGCTGAAGGGAAAGGAGACCCGTTTTAGTGCTGCCTTCAAGCACCTGCTTGAGAAGCTCACCTTTGTCGGAGCAGCCTAGAGCACTGCAACTCTGTGCAAGTTGTGTTCTGGAACACTGCTCTCCTTAAGTACGAATAAATTGGAAAGTCAACAAAGATTAAATATAAGTATAGTGCCAGTTTGCTACCTTACGTGTGCATTGTTTTAGGGTCTCGCACATTTTTATTCTGGTGAAGCTTAATTCAGCGCCTCACGAAGAATCCATCATCACATCTTTCACTAAAGCTGAGTTCATGGTAGATTACCCATCATGCCTTTCGCTCCAGGGAACATGAACAGGGCACATCTCTCACTTCCAGCAGAGGGCAGTCAAGAACCACACATCGCCCTTGTACAGTGTGTGTGTCCACACACACACACACACACACACACACACACACACACACACACATATATATATATATATATATATATATATATAAGTTTTAAGTGTTACTTTATTCTTTACTGATTCCAGTCTGTTGGCTTCCCTGAAGTAAAGAATACAAGGAAAAATTTTCACCCTGACCACCTCAGCAACCCCATGCTCAGTTTATGGAAATGCATTTATTTAGCTATGTAGTTTAGTAATTTCAACAAAGTCATTCTGAGAATGATTCTTCTCTTGTGGCGATTCTCTCATTACATTTTCATCCAAAACGGTAGGCGGTGTCAGTGGGTGCGAAAGTTCTGGGCTGTTTAGGTGTAGGTTTGAATCCAGCTCCGTCTGTGTGGAGTTTGCATTTTCTCCCTGTCCCTTTGTGGTTTTCCCTCACAGTCCAAAGACACATGTTTCAAGAACTGCCACGCAAAAAGCAGTTAATGACAATGGATGGATGGACAATTCAAACCCTCAGAGCCCTCTGTCATGTGGTGAGAAGAGAGAAGCTGAGATTCAGGACCTTCATCCTCCAACTAACATGAAGGATTTGCCATCAATAAGAGCATCGGGATGAACTTAATTTCTGAGGATCTCACAGGCTCTCTTTTACAGCCAAATGGTTTTCATGCTCACATCTTATGGAGTCTTCATTTCACCACCTCAAACATGTTTTCAACTATTTACAGCACTCAGCAGAGCTTCAAAAAAATATCCACTGTCTATACATTTCCAAACCCATCAACTGAGTAAGCTGGGCAGTGTAATTTACCTTGAAAGTGTTTGTGAGCCCAGGAAACCCGTCAATGGAAGAAGGTAATCATTACAGAGAGGAACAACTGAAAACCTAAACCAGGACAAAAAGGAAATCTGTATCTGATGGGTCTGGGAGTGAAGCACACCGTCTTCCCAAAAGCCTCCTCCACACATCCAGGGTGCAGATGGCAGTAAAAGCTCGCAGGAACAGGGCGGAAGGAATCTGCGCTTGTTACCTGCCATCTCAGCGTACCTGGGAGGAGTGGCTCTCTCCTGTAATGACTGTTATTTCTTCCACTTGCGAGGTATGTCGTTCCCTAAGTACAGGTGAGCACTGAGCACTTTTGGGGCAAGAGAAGGGATAGTGTGCTCCTCCAGGAGAACCTCCAGTGAAGAGGAGGGTTATGGATGGCTCCTCCACTGATGGAAACTACCAGAAGTCCACTGCAAACATCAAGGACCCTATCATCATGGTACAGGGGCTTGTAGCCAGGCACTTGCTGGTTCAAGTCCCAGGAATCACTGCAGTGAAAAATGCAGGTATATGAAAGAGTTTACAGGATCTGTCAAGAACCTGGGTGGTGTTGCATGAGAGGAATGTAAGAGAAGATTGAAAGAAGATTGAAATTACACCGGTGTCCTACATCTCTCGAAACTGTTGCAGAAGAGCTAGATGACAAGCTCCAACTGGTTAACTAAATACCTCATGGACAAACAAATAATTTCCAGCCATTTCCCTGACACCCTTGACTGGGACAGTAGATGCAAGTCTCTTTCAGTGGGTCTGGTCCATCTTAGTGCTGAACCTTACCTTCCTTGGAATGGTGGAGATATGTCAATGTCCACTGTGATCTACAACTTTGACATGTCGATCAGATCAGTGTTGCAAGGACTTCTTTATATCATCTGCCCATGATCTATAGCCCTGAAAGTGAGTGGATCATGCCTTTGGCCTCAACCATGCTTCTATCCTTGTATGCACAATGTAAAACTTTTGCTGTGAGATTTGGCTCAAATTTCAGGGAGATGTTGATGATCCCCGTGGTCTTCTGCCATGTCATCAGTAATAAAGGTGGGAGTGAACTTTCACAGCCCTGTCCCAAGGCTCAGCAGACCTTCTCGACCTACATCTTACACCTGAGAGCAGGTGCTACATTTCACTGCTCTCGTTCCTTAACCTCAGAACAGAACCTCAAAGGGACATCTACCTGTGAAGCACTTATACTTCCTCTTTCTGTCTACTGTTGGATAAGTGAGCATTAAAACTTAGCTCCACATCAGAGCTCCTCTGGGGTCTTCAGAAGTGTAACTCCCTTCTTAGGTAACAGAGAAAATGCAATAATGACAGAGCTCTTTAATCTGTCTGAAGTTCCAGTGAGAGGGAATTCCTGAGGGTGCTGGATGGGGTTCATTTAAATCAGACCACTTAACTGTGAGAATCAGAAAACTGCTTTGGCAATATGAATTTTGCAGCCATGCCAATAATAATAATTCTAATAAACATTATGCAGCACAGTGGCAGAGCAGGTAGCACTGGAGCCTCACAGCTTCTGGGCTGCGGGTTTGGGCGTAGGTTCAAATTTGGCTCACTTTGTGCAGAGCTTCCATGGCCTCCCTGTGTTCATATAGATTTCCTCCCACCCTCCAGAGATGTGTTTCAGGTGCAATGGCAACTCTAACTACACCCTGGTTGTGTGTCAGTGAATGAGTGTGCATGGATGCCTTGATATTGGCATCTAGAAAGTTGCCTGGCTCACACCTAGGATAAGCTCTGGACCACCACAACCCTGAACTGAACATGTAGCTATTGATAATAAATCCATTGATGGGTTGAAATACTGGTTTTGGCTTTCTAGACCTTTTGCCGGCAAGCATCATCATCATCATCATCATCATCATCATCATCATCATCGGGAAAACCTGAAACCAGCCAACAAGCTAAACTAGTTGGTAGAGTGAACACGATGCTGCTCCACACGCGATGAAGGCAATGAGACAAACAGGAAGTTCTAGTCAAACCCCAAAGAGTTTAGCATGGACCGCATTTCTGACCCAGTGCTTCTGAGACTTTCAGGTCTGCAAGCGTGTACTGCTCCCCGTTCTCCTCAGGTTGGTGTGACGCCCGGGGTCCTCGTGTTGATGAACCAGTCGAAAGCTGCTCATTGGGTGGAAGCTGCTCAGGGATTTGCACCTTGATCCAGACACGGAGCAACAAGCTGGAACAGGCCCCCTGTGTGTGTGTGTGTTCCAGTTGTTCGATAACTCCTGCCACCTGGCGCCAAGCGCTTTGTAGCAAAACACCTTGTCGTACAGATCAGATTTTCATTTTTTCACCTCTCAGGAGCTCGTAGAGATGATGACGACGACGACGACGATTCCTCGTTTTGCGCAGAAGAGCGTCAGATCCGAAACCCTCGGCTTACCTCTGCGAGTGTGTTTGAAAGCCAATGCCATCTCTTCCCCTCCTCAGGTGTCCAAGTCCATCCACACAAGCAGCTGCTTGCTGTATTGATGTGACCCCTGACCTCCACGGTGGGCAGCACCCGGACTGCAGCTTCCAAGTACATCTCATGAAATTACTTCTTAACACTTTAGGGGCCTCCTGCCCGAGCAGTGAGACACCTGAGAAAGTTATTGTGTCGCTGTAGGTGTTATTGGGGAAAAAGAGGCGCTCTGTGGAATGAGATCTGACTCATTTTCGCCAGGATGCTGGTCGAAGTCGGCAAGAGCGCAGCCCCGTCCCTCCCCACTGTCCTGCTGAGGGCTGCACTCTCACATCCACACATCCGTGTTTCATGCTCAGCCTCACCCATCCTTATAGACACCCGTTCGATTTGGCAATAAAATGCACCCGAACCTTATAATCAGAAAAATTTAAACTCTCCTCGATGTACCTCCATTTCAATGGTACGACTAATTGTTGTATTGACTAGATAAGGAGGAAGCGTGCGATCGCCGCGTCACCCCTCGGGTTCCCGCTAAATTAAATTGTTGACATTATTAATCTTTATTTAGCCGAGGCCTTTGTCCAAAGGAACTTCTAGTGCTAACCGACTTTACAAAGATTTACCTGTTTATACAGCAGGGTGTTTTTTTACTGTATCAATCGAAGGTATGTTCCTCGATCAAGGGTCCTATAGCAGGAACCTTCAGACAGGAAGGTGATGCCTCTACCCACTGTGCCACCTGTTGCCCTATTAAGACCAAAGCATCTTCTTAATGTGAAGCATTTTTAGCAAACGTGTGACCAAAAAGCGCGTCCGACAGTGTCAGGATGACTTCTGGCAACGGACAAATTCCTATGTGAATAATAAACCAATGTTCTGCATAAATTATCTCCAAATCGCCGCTGAATTTGGCAGCGACCCCCAGCTGAACAACAACCTCCTGTTTCCTGGCAAACTTACTGAGGTGGTTACACAGTCACTTATCTTGAAAACATGAAGCTGTGTTAGACACTTAATTTTCCCGCTGCGCAAAAAACCAATTATCTTTTTTAATAGGAGTCCACCGAAGCAGGACTGTAGAACATATTGACTGTAAAGTGCAGAGCGAAGGATACTTGTTTCTGTTGAATATTACACAACCGCCAACATTGTAATTCCGCCACTGAGAACATATTTGGTAGCTAAGTGATGCATCTTGACGGAATAATGTCTACTTAGCTTGCCTATCCGTTATCTTTCATAGTACACGAGTTCCGTTATTGAAATCCGTCGTTTGTTGTCAAGGTCTGAAATTCACCTGTGTCAGGTGGGGTGACGCAGCAGCTGCAGACTGCCCTGTTTGTGGGGGGACGCTGATAGAGAGGAAAATAATCTAAATCTGTGTAACAAACGTGCTCGCTTTCGGTGCGTGGGCCTAGAGCTTGAAACATCGATGGCTAACACGAATCTAATCGCACCAGACAAATGCGAATTGCACGAGGAGGGAGCGACGTGCGCGGAGGCCCGTTTGCCACAAATGATGATTAAAAACGCCGGCTGCTCGGGAAGCACGGGCGCTTGTGGGATATCGGCAGGATCTGCGAGTTGGCGGGGCCTCAAAAGTTTCCGCCAAAAGGAAGCTGGGCTGGATTCTAATTGGAAAGTGGTTATGGGAGACAAGATCAGGTTGTTGGAGGAGTGTGAGGTTTTTTTAATGATATCTGGAGTTCGTACAGCTGCCTGCGCAACGCCGGGTTGATGGCGGCCGCGGCAAGAGGAGATCAGATAACAGAGGAGTAGATATCACAGCAGGGATACCAGCAGAGAGGCAGCTTTTCGAAATGTGTATTTTGCCAGAATGGAGGCAGGAGTGTCAGGTTTGGATTGTGAGGTATAAAAGACTTTTATAAGGAGGTGGATCTGGGTAAAGCAGCTACTACCAGGGAGAAGTAGGACTGCAGTAGGACGCCCCGCTGGCCGATGCTGGAGATAAAGGGTGGCAGAATGGTTATCTCTGTGCAGGATGACCGCCGCNTTGATGGCGGCCGCGGCAAGAGGAGATCAGATAACAGAGGAGTAGATATCACAGCAGGGATACCAGCAGAGAGGCAGCTTTTCGAAATGTGTATTTTGCCAGAATGGAGGCAGGAGTGTCAGGTTTGGATTGTGAGGTATAAAAGACTTTTATAAGGAGGTGGATCTGGGTAAAGCAGCTACTACCAGGGAGAAGTAGGACTGCAGTAGGACGCCCCGCTGGCCGATGCTGGAGATAAAGGGTGGCAGAATGGTTATCTCTGTGCAGGATGACCGCCGCTCTGAACCCCTCCTGTTTACCGGATCCTCCCATTTACCCTGCCACTCTTGACAGAGGTCTCCTCGTGGTGTGTGTCCTTGTCCTGGCTGAACTAATGGGTTTTTATACCACATTTAGGGGGTGGGTGGAGTTGAGCGGTCGACTGACATCACCAGCTCAAAGGTGCGAGACTTTGAAGCCAACAGCTTTGGAGTTACGGTATCCCAAACTGGGAAGTGGATGCAAGGCAGCAGGAGGCATCATGGTTAGAACCTCTACCTTGTAATAAATGGACCCAGGTCCAGATCCATGCACCTGCTGTTGTACTGTTAAACAAGGCACTGACCCCGCACTGTAACAGTAAAAATTACCCAGCTATATAAATTATAAAATAATTATAATAAGCAGTTTAGTGTACAAACCTGGCATTGAAGAAAAGGATCAGCTAAACAAATAAATAGTTATTACAGTATCTGCACAGTAAAAGTAAAAAAAGGATTGAAAATTAAAAATGAGCGCTGCGAAAATCAAATTCAGTGTGTGTCGCCCAAACCAGGCTGCATTTCCGCGCCAACTTGAGTTCATTGTGGACACTGCTGTCCAAGAACAAACTGCTGTGCAGTTTTCTGAAAAAAAAAATATCAGACCAAAGATGAATAAAGAGAGGTGATGCATATAGACATCTTAGAGAGGCGCTTTCAGGAGTTCACTCACTTAAACCTGTGCAGGTTTATTTTTTAGAAAGACGGACCCTCAAGCTAGCTGCAGATTTTTCCTGACAAGTTTGTCTGGATTCAGAGCAAGAAGTCGGACCTGCAGAAGGCCACCTGTAATGCTGGCGCCTCCCAACCCCTGTTTGCACTCCTGGCCTTTTTGCACACTTGTGCAGTATGAACAAATTACAAAGATGCTAATGTGCATGCTTGACTTATTAGTTTTTTAATGCAGTTTCCACATTTTTTCTTTTTTTTTTTTTTGCGGCGGGGTGGCCGTCGAGGCGGCACATGGTGCAGGAAAGTGTGAAATTGCAGTGGCTATGTATGTTTATTAAAAAACACAGCAGTGTGAAATGACATTCGGAGCTATTTGAAATACTGAGACGTAATTAATGGAGATCCCGCTGCCCTCCGCTTTCAGCTAGGAGAGACGTCTGCCATTAGCACGTCCCTCACAATCAGGTCTGCATTGTGTCACCAATAATGTGTCCCCACGAGCGAACGCAAGAGAATTAACCTTTTTTATAATGTTCACAATGTGTAATAATTGGAGGGGTGGGGCTTAAAGGCGACATCTGTCAAATTCTCTTATTCTGTTAACTCCACCTCCGTACTTCTGATTGGTACACACATATACACCTATATTTATGTTTCACCTGCTAATACACCAGTGCCGTTTTTAACAAAGTGCCTTCATTTACAGGCACAACCAAGAGTGGCAAAATAAAATAGAATAAAATGAATAAGAGTTCAGAATTCCCAGCTTTTGTGCCATCATTAATACCAGTTGGTTTTGGGGGGGACAATAAGGAGGCTAACCTGGCAGGGGGTGCATTGCGAGGCGGGTCCTTGGAGAAAAAGCAGCCATGCAATACCTTTTTACTCCAGCTAGGTTTGCCTTTTTCAGCAGAGAGAGAGGGAAGGAAGAATAAAAAAATCCCCTGGGTTTCCTTTATAAAAAAGGAGAGAAAGAAAATCAATAGTAGTTAATAAACCATCAGGTGAGGAGACATAACCGGGTACGACTATTCCCCTGCACCGGCCTGCATGAACGCACCGGGTGCCATGACGATTAGCCAGCCGGAAAAGACGGATCCTCTGAACAATATGATGCTTGAAAGCAGAAAAGGCCAGAATTGGGGAGACAATAAAAGGCAACTCACGTAAAGACCTCTGACTGCAACTATATATATGTCGGGGCACGGCGAATTAAGGGGAGGAGATACAGCAAGATAGCGGTGTCTCCTTCCAACCATGTCTCAAGTCTATTGAATAAATACATTGTGTGCTCCCAGGTCACCCAGTAATGTACAAAATGTCAGTGCTATGGTTGGAAAATAATTACAGCTTTTGTGGGGAACGTATTAATATTGCATAAGCTTGTTTAATAGCAGCTGCGTAAATGTAGGTTTACATGTTGCAGCCATGTTGCAGCCACAGGCCTCTTCGTACTGGGCAGCCGTCCACTTGGAGCGAGGTCCAGTTCAGGGCACATAAACCAGTTGTTCTTCTCTTTTGTCTCCAGGAAAGCAATAAGAGCCGACGTCTTTTAAATTATTTTCATCCGAGTCCTTTGGTCAAGACAATAATGTACAAAATAGAAAAGAAAGTAGAAAATTCATTTGCATTTCACGACTATTTAGCTGTTTTTTACAGCGGTGTGTTGTAGCTGTCCGAGGTAAGTAACTCGAGCAAAGGCACTGCAGCAGAGTGGGATTCAAACCAGCGATGTTCAGGTTGTAAGACAGCAACCCTAACTGCTACGCCATCAGCTACCCCAAAACTATTAGTTATTAGTTACTGTTATTTGTACAGCGGGGTAATTTATAACTGCGCCAATTCAGGCAGATGCCCTGCTCAAGGGATTCAAACCCAGACCCTTCTGCCTGCAACCTGCACACTTGACAGTGGGATGCAGGCATCTAGAGACACGCAGCAATGACGCGTGTCCCAGAATTCCCCTCGGAACTACAGCTCCAAGCCAAATGTAAGTGCCAGAGTGGATCTCCCACATGCCACTTAGTCATTAGATGGTTTAGAAAGGATGCTGTGAGAGACAGAGATGAGAATAATTCATTTACAACCCCTCATAAGAGCTATTGACATGCCACATAATTAAAATGTTTGCGTGTGCAGCAAGCAAAGGGCTTTCGACGCCCCTAAGATGTTAGTCTGTTTGTCAAAGTGGAAATAAATTTCTTGTTACCGCGCTTCAACGAAAGGAAATCTGAGGAACAAATACGGCTCCCGTTTTTTTGTCTAGACGGAACTGCCAAGGGTGAAGCAGGCAAGCATGAAAAAGTCAAATCAATATTTTAACTTAAATTTTAATAATCCCATGAAGCAACAAATTTAACCATCAATGGATTGAGCTCGGGTGACAGTTAGCCTTGTTTCTATGACAACCTGGCATAACGTGCACATGTCTAGACTTGCCGGATGGCTTTGATATGAACAGGATGACATTTAGGGTCTCCCTGTTAGGAGAAGCCATTTCTTCACTCTAATATAATTTTTCTGTCCTTGCCCCTAAATCAAACGCAAACGGCACGGGCTTTTTAGAAGTGCGCCGCGCTTTACTTTGCCGGAAAATTATCAACAAATTCAGCGAGCGAGAATTTTTCGCCAATAGGAGAACAAAGCACGTCTTATAATTGCCAGCATCAAAAGCACAAAAAAAACGACACCACTTTATTTTCCAGAGGAAATAATTGCTGAAATAACAGAAACTATCCCGTTGTGCAAAAGTGTGCATTATTATGTTTCTCCATATTGAAATTACTGAAACACCCTGCTATTACATTACATCTGACGGCCCTTATTTTCCATTGGTTAGTTATTATAATGAAAGGAATAATGAACAGAAAGGCAGTCATTAAATTTTGTACTTTTCGATATCATTTCGCATGAAAATAGGTGTGAATGCCTACCTCTTCGATTCACAAATATCTCTATGAAGTGTATATGTTTTACATAATTGTACATAACTAACTATGTAATAAAGTGCTTTAAGTGGAATAAAATAAGTGCTGCTATTCCCCTTATTGGCATGTTGGCATTTGCATCTGTCAGCGTCAGCAAAAACATTTAGTTTTAAAATTTCTGCAGTGAATAAAAGGCACAAAGAAACATTTTTAATGTTCACAATATATGTTTCTTCTTAAAAGGCCACAGATTTTAAAACAAAAATAGCACGGCAGCTGACTTGCAGTGTAACTTAGTGCACCCTGGGCTGTGAGGCTGTTATGAATAATGACCGTGTTCTACAGCGGTGTTTTACTAGGGGAGCAGCTCAGACAGAGAGTCTGGTCAACAGGGGGCAGAAAAGACCCCCGGGAGCCTAACGGAAGTGCTGCTACACAAGGAAAGTCCTGGTTCTCCAAAGAGTGAAAGGTTTGCGCACTGGCCCACTTCAAGGACTATGGAAAGTAAAAACATTGTAATATACAATAAGTGCAGCATTTTACACTGAAATGTAGTGATATGACTTATTTACTACTGAATGCCTATGTACTGGGTATTCATTTCAGTTTGGCTTTGAGCACCAGCTGTTTTCCTATGGAGAACATCTGCCGCCACTTGGGAGGTCCTGATGCCATTTCAAATATGACAGAGAGGATCAGGGTGACACGGCTCCCAGTGATGAGAATGCAGTCGAACAAAGGTTATATAAAGGGGCACTGCAGGGAATTCATGGGCGCGAGCTTCTACACGGGAAGCCAACGGATGGCCTTCGTCTGCTGAGAAGGGTTGTCAAACTGTGTGTTGGTGTTTCCAAATAGCAGTCGAGCAGATCCGGTCCCCACTAATGCTCACCGTCAGGTGTAAAGTACCTCCAGGTGGTTCTCAAGATTTATGTTAGGTTCTGGAAACCATCCTGCTGCAACCGTCTAAAGCTCAGATTTTCTCGAATGGGAAGAGTTTTCAGACCCCTGGGTGCTGCACATGAAGTCGGATATTTCAGACCACAGCTGTATGTAGAAAATGTCAGAAACAATATTTATTATGACATGCACTGTGGTTCTCATCATCCTCATTGAGGTACCAGCTGCTTGTCTTGCTGTCTGAGGAGGGCAACATGCCTGAACCCCCCCACCACCTTTCTCTCCCTGTCTCTCTCTCTCAGCAACGCTGCATTTACCCCATCTTAATACACCACTGGACCCTCCCCTGGTGACAACAGCCCCCTCGTGCCAGCGTTCCCGGGAGATGACCTTTCCGCTTCTCGTGGTGTAGATGCTGTGGCCAGTTTGTGATTGACATCCATCCATCTATCTTTGCGCCCTTGGCGTGGCAGTGACGGCCCTTATTTTGTCACTTATTATCTAGGTCATGTTTCTGTTGACTGAAGACTCAATACTTTATTATGACTAATAATTTTGGTGTTAATGGATCATTAATCAATTTATACCACTTAAACTCGGATTACGGTACTTTTTATCTATTGTCTTACACCACCACAGTACCAAAACCCAAAAGGCATTGTTATTAATCGCAGAGTGACTGATGTGCATGTGTCATACGGAGGTAAGTATGCGTAGGGTTGTGGTTCCATACTAAACATGCAGTCTACTGTTGGTCCTCAACCTCGAGATCACTTTGCTTGCTGCCCGGGTCTCTGTAAAGCCTCAAGGTGACCAGGAAACATGAACACAGCTAACACCAGTCTGGCTCCACCCCCTCAGAGAGATGATTTCACAGGCTCCTGGTCACATGGCCCAGGTACCCCCCCCCCCTCCACACACACACACACACACACACACACACACACACACACACACACACTTTGCTGGTAGCCTGTTGGTTTTCCATGAAGATGTACCCATCGAGAACACAGTTGGTGCATTTACTTCAGATCTGAGGGATTCTGACCAGGTCGATAACTCATGCTGATATTCCTAGGACAAAATGGGAAAAAAAACACAGCGTTTGATTTTTTTTTTTTTTACCTTGAAATCAGAACATAGCTGTGTTGTCTCTTTTTGCCCCCCGCCGCCACTGCCTCTGCTATTTCCTGCTTTCTTCCTTCATTTGGTCACATTGAACGCTTCCGCCCCTCTTGTCTTTAACGCCCGGTGCGCGAGCGTTGTCCGGGGGTCTCGGCGATCAGGGAAATTATGAGCCGCTCCTCCACCCGCCTGTGTGTGTCGGCCCCACGGCAGGTCTATTTACAAGGAAATCATTAAAAACACTGTACGTCAGAGTAAAAACACTCAGAGCATTAAAAAGGTTCAGGGACCACTAATGATAGTCTATAATATTTTATAGACTGAGAATGGCATAAAAAATGCACGCGGTTAGCATTTTCATAGTAACAAATATCATCTGTCACACCAGGGATTCATGTAGGGGGTCTCACTGCAAGTTTTTCTTTTTTCCAGCTCCACATGGGAACGGACTCTTTTTGTGCAGCGTCGAAACAGGTAAAAGAACGGTAATTACAGTAATCAATTCGTGAAATGCAAAGTAGCGCTAACATAAATGACCAGGCAAATTGTTCAAATGCGATTTGTCACAAAAGAACCTTGATATATAGCTCCCTTTTTAACGGCGCTTTGCATCGAATGGTAAAGGTCATCAATTGTGCCTCGGCAGAGGAATCGGGTTTTATAAAACGCCGCGTTTCTTCCCTCCTAATGATCACCTGCGCGCCGGGCGCCGCCGCCGCCCTTCCGCGGCAATTAGCGCAGGTTTCGCCGCCGATGACTCACGCTCCACGCCGCCGTCGCATTTATCGGGCAACGAAGTGCTCCCTCTAAGTGGATTAATTCATTGTGTTGATCGGAGGCTGAGAGCGAACATTTTCTGTTGATTTTTTGGTCTTTGGCATCAATTCCTCTGCATGGCTACCCTGCAGTTCATATGAGAGCGACCGTGGCAATTAAAGCCCTATTTATCAGCTGTATTTGATTTTAAAAAGGGTCACAGGAGGTCACGGCCCAGAGAAGCGGCAAGTTCAATTCACCACATGATCTATAAAGTTAATTTTACTGCTGCATCCTTTAGGGTTTCGTAATTCGTACGTTTTATGTGAAAACACACACGCACACACACACACACACAGGCACACACGCAAAAAAAAAACATTTTTCCCACTCGTGTTTGTTCTCGTATTTTTCATTATAATATAAAAATGGGACAGGACTAGTATCTCCTTATTTGTGGTGCTGGAAATTATTTATCGACGACAGATTCCATGGAAAATTGTAGATCATGCTCGGGGAAAATCGGACTTTCACACCTTAAATAGGGCCGTCGTGGCGTTGGAGGAGGCCGCAGGAGGAGGCCGAGGAAGCTGACTGTGCGCAGAAAAAGGACCTTTAGCGACACGTGTCTTTGTAGGCTCACGACCAACTATTTAATATCGATAATGCAGAGATGGTGAATATAATTTCATTTGATGTTTTCTTCAAAATATAAGCTGAGCTTTGCTAACGGGGAGGAAAAAAAACTCATGGATTTTTACCTGCTTTAAAGTTCCATTTTCTAGATGGCAGTATTGATTTTGATTAATCTTCTAACGGCGGGGTGTCAAAATAGATGTGGCAGCAGAAACATATTGTTGGAACTAAGACATCTAGTCCAAGACCATGAGTGCGATTTTCACTTTGAAGTCTTTTTTTAATGTACTTTCCATTTGCATCACTCAAGTAAGAGGTTTGTCTGTTAATCCGTCCGTCTGTCTTTGGCAGAATAATGATGTTGCAGTAATTATCTTTAAAGCCACTAAAATCAATACGTGAGTTTCTCCCTTTGTTGGGAAAAGACGACATTGTTCAGTAATAAATGTGGATTTTTGAATCATCTATTTTATGTGGAATAGTTTGCTCAGAAGTTGCTGAACTTTGTTTGAACTACTCCTATTCGTTTGCGTGTGACTTCGGAGAAGGGGGGGGGGGGGTTGGGGGTGGTGATGGGGTCGCTGCCCTCCACCCATCCCGCNCTCCTATTCGTTTGCGTGTGACTTCGGAGAAGGGGGGGGGGGTTGGGGGTGGTGATGGGGTCGCTGCCCTCCACCCATCCCGCTGACTTCGGTTCCTGGGTCAGTCCTTTTCGACGTCCTGCAACCCTAAAGGCCGCATAAACTGGCACATTTGCTTCAGCTGTAAAGCAAACCCCTCAGGGCGGATGAGTGGTCACAGGTTCCTCACGCTGCAGACGGACAGCGACCGCAGAGCGTGGTCGTAAAACACATATTTCCACTAACATGTGAAGGGTTTCGATCTGCCTGGTAAATTATCCAGCTCAAGGTTCAGTGCTTCACAGACGGCCTGCCGCCACCAGTGTCCCGTATGCCACATTCCCTTGGTCCGCAGGCATCCTGTAAAGAAGAATCACGCTTTGTTTTGTATGTTGGAAGCATGAACAGTAAAACCCTGTCGTGACACAAAAAGTGGGCTCCGAAAACTTCAATCACATAAAACATGGGGTCACCTTATTGTGCGGTTAATGAAAAATGCCTTTTTTAATTCGGTCTTCCAATTACTGTGCAAAAAGAAAGCGGAAATTACTTTTCTTTCATTTGACTTCCTTTTTTGACGTTTAGGAAATTGGCAGACTATTACAAAGAAAACATGCACCTGATAAATATAATATGTCCTAATGCTGTAAGGAGCCACTTGGACCGTGAAGGAGGGAATGTTTAAATAATGGCACTCACAAAGCCCAACAACACACCGACCCAAATCTCTCAACACTCTCGACACAGAGGGGGCCAACAGTCCACCTATAACTCCCCACAGTGGCTACACAAGACTACTGACAAACATGATGCGGCTGTGCATTATGGGACAGCCACGGTTCTCCCATTACGATACGAGGAATACTAATAGAAACTTTTACTTAAACGTATCCGGTCCTCCGTAAATCCTATACATTCCTCCGAAGATGCTGATGTTTGCAAAGGGAGCCGGAGGACAGGAGAAAATCGCCGACCATGTTACATCCCAATTTGTCTTTTCGTGGACCTCATTACTGAGGAGATTTTATTGCATTCACGCCTTCTGCTTGAAAGATTTTATACGTTTAGCAGACCAACCATTTAAAGTAAATTGTAGTCCTTCATACATAGGAAACCTGCAGAATTAAACTATGAATTTGGCCTTATGAACTGGAGTGACGTGTTCCTGAGTCTCAGACTAGGAAGTACAACATTCAGAAAGCCAAATACTCCAGCTTTGATTCAAAGTCGACTGCGGGTGTATTATTGCACGATAATAGGGGGGTGAAACAGTGGTTGACGCTTATGGTGAAGGCTGTATCCAGTCAGAAGCTGTCAGCTTGACAGGAGGGCGAGGTTTAAAGCGACTTGTGTAAGCTGTGCTGAACTGGGTCTGGCTCCGTGGTGAGATTTACTACACTCCCTTTCTCTCTCACACACACCCAGCTCCTCCCCTAACTAGGGGTCAGATTGTTTTGCTTTTGATGCTCCTGAAGGTCAGAAAGAGGGGAAAGGGGGTTTAAAAAAAAACACCCCTCTATTCGGCCAGCAAATCGATGCCTTTTTATATTCCTCTGAAAGAGACCTGCTGGATATTTGGGCTCCGCAGCTTCAAAGCAAAGCCAAACAGTTTCCAGTGTGGAGAACCTTCTTGACCACCAAGCCTAGTAATAACAAAAAGATGTATAACTAATAACTGGCTTTTTTGGAGTGAATTAAAATGATTTCTACCGGTGTCAAGGGTAAGATGGCATCAGCCGCAGGGCCATCCTTTGTGAGCTGCACTGCCATTACCGCTGCAAATGTTAGATTCATTCTTTACAGTAAATCATACACCAATAAAATGCACTTATGATTTTAAATGTTTACCATTCATTTACATCAACTAGACGCTTATTGCTTTGGATGAAATGCAAATAACCACCAAGTGTACATCTTTATATCCAGATAGAGCACCGGCTTTCCTTGCCTCTTGCTGATGTGCTGAAAATAACACAATGTATTACAGTGCATAGTGTATATTTGAGCACAGTCATAGTCCTCATGATCATCCATTTGGATGTACAAGATACTGTGGGCGGCGCTTTCCACATTTAGAAGATTTACAAAGACAGCGATGGATGGGATAAAGATCTTCAGCTAGATGAATATGATCCTGCAGGCAAGTGGAAGTGTGGGAAGAAACAGAAGCATGAAGATCAGTGGGAGGCCCCAAGAACACAAGCAGCAACCGTGTTTACAGTAGCCCTCTGATGTGTGGCAATGTGAAAATGACCGCGGTCAAAGTAAACACAGTGTTCAGGAGCACCAAGGACCGCCGTCGATGAAGGCTTGGTCAGTGGAGATGGTCAGCACTGGTCAATAAGCCACTATAAGAGTCTTAAGAATGGTTTTCAACACGCACACATATTTTTAATACTGTCAAAATATTATCATGTAATCTAAATCTGAAAAGAAATAACATTTTGGGGCAGTCGTCTTCCTTAGTAGGGACAACTGTTTTGTATTTTGTAGTTATTTAATTTTGGATATTGATTATTTAATGCAAGCCCTAATGCTTAACTGGTCTATGAAATTCCATGGCCAACAGGACAATGTAAGCTGCTTTTGAATTTAAGTCTAGTTTTGAGTTTAAGTCAAGAATTATATTCACAGTGTAATTTGTTTATCATTCAGCTTGCTGGTTCGGGATAAAAATTAAATCAGATTGAATGAATTATTAGTTGGGATAACACATCACTTTTTTTGGTGGCGGGAAAACAGCAAAATGTGTTCCTCGGGCAGCTGAATGAGACAGAAATCTAATGCGCTTCCGTCTGTGGCTGTTACTCCATTTCCATGTAAAAAATTTGCTTTTTTATTTTTGAGAAAAGGAGGTTTTTCTATTTTGATGGACGCAGTGATTCATTAATTTACATTTATGGCATAACCTATCATTGTTATCCTCCTCCTTCTTAAATTGTGTTTAAATTCTGCGGAACAAAGTTTTCATGGGTACTGAGGGGAAAAAAACCTCACACCGTGAAAAGAATATTAAAAAATAAGAAATGCATAACCTAAAACCTAGTGTATTTTAATTTGGGTTTTTTCCCATATTTTTTCCATCAATGTGATTACAGTCCAAGCCGTTATGCACATCCCCGTGGAAGGAGCCGGAATCCCTACGATGAGGACGACTGTGATTAGACCTCAGCCTGTTTCTGCCACTAAGACCCCCCTCCCCCCCCTCCCCTCCCCTCCCCTCCCCTCCCAGGTTTCCTCCTGTCATTCTCGACTGGGAGTCACTCCAAAAATGCACTGCCGTCCCCTGATGTCCACGGTTCCCGGGCATCATCGCGGGAACTAAGCTCCCATTAAGCCACGAATGTGGGAGCACTCGTGTGGACCAGGGATGGGCGTTCACGGGACGCCTGAGCTGCTCAAAACGACTTTAATTAACTTCATTTTCTGGTCCATGAAATGCAATTTTAATAATGATGGATAAGGAAAAATATCTCCATATGTAACACACTGGAATAGTGAAATGCATTATAATTGTATAATTTTGGATAATTCTTTTTTATTACAAATGGTATAAATGTAATAAGTGATATTAAATGTAAAAAAAAATCATATTGTGGTTAATTACTAGCCTAGACCTATAATACTATTACTATTGCATAATTTCTTTGTAGGGATGCAAGTGTTTCCACAGACTCAAATATGATTTAACATCAAACTTAAATATTTATAAATGACCTGAATAGTAACCAGCAGAAGTCTGTGAATGAAGAATATAATAGCATTTTTAAAAAATTCCACACTTTTTACTGACTGTTTATACTTATTTGCACTAGTTTATTTTAATTTTATGGGGAACAAGCTTTATTGCACGATACCATAATATACTGCACTATATAATTGACTATACACACATTGTTGAAATAACTGTTAGAACTCGTATGAATGTACACATTACCAAAAACGTGAGGTCGTATACAGGTAATTAAAAGACTGAGAAAATTTTCCATGCGTCACTTTGACGGAATTTAAAACAAAGAAAAAATCAGTTCTACGCTTCCTGTAACCAGACAGCCTGGTGGCGTTAGAACCTGTAAAGAACCTTTTGAATGAAAATTGCACAAAGAAGTAGTTTACAGTGAAACAGTGTCATAACAGGCAGCTTTGAGAGAGAATACAATAAAACAATAAATTGGTAAAAGGTGCACGGCGGAGGTGCGACCGTCAGTGACCGCAGCTCTGAGCTCAGGGGACCACGCGGTTCAGGCCATTAGCAATTAGCGCCGACATCCGAAGACCACCGTGTGCCAGGCCACGCCGCGGGCTCCGAGGGGGCAGGGGAGGAGTGCGTTTCTCTGTCCCACCCCACAGGCTTGCTTCACCCACTCTGCCCCCCGCCCACACCTCCAGTTCCCCACCGGTGGGGTCACGATGCTGCCACGGGATCACAGTTTCATTAAAGTAATTAACCGCACAAGATGGCAGCAGGGGGAATTGGTGGGCTGGGGCAGGGATGTGAGGAGAGGCAGAGCAAGGTGTGGCTGTCACGTTTTCCCCTGTCTCAGAGAATGATGATAGCCAGGACTTCACACCCCCCCCCCCTTGTTTAGAGCTTGTCAGAAAGAGAAATGTCAGCATTACGAAAGTGGCACCACGCTCCTGATATGGTAAACCCTTCAAGGAGGATGAAGAGGGAAGGATGGGAGACGGAAAGAGATATGGCCACTGTAGTCGCTCCTTAGTTATATTTTATTTTTATACGGTGCCTGGTGAGCCACCACCCTGCCCCCAAGCTCCCGTTCCGCCCCCTTCTCCTCCACCCCTCCCGTTCTAATGTATGTATGTTGAGCCTTGACGCCTCTGTGGAAAACCTATTGAAAATGACAGCGGTCTGAAGGCAACCCGCACTTACCCACCGTCCCTCCGAAAGCCCTCAAACAGCCAACAGACTGTAAAGGATAAATAATAAAAAAGTATTGATTATTTTGACGGCTGAAGGATTCAATTAAGTATTAATTTTGCCCTCCAGTGGACCTATCAGGGCATTGAAAAGGCAGAATGTAGCGGAGGGTTAAATGCATGCAGGGAGAGGCCGCTGTGGAGCGTGGGGGGGGACGCGTGGGAGTCCCCGTGCGAGCGCTGGCGCCACCGCGGACAAGCATCATTGTTCTCGCCGATGAACGCATCGACCCCCGGCATGCCGCGTTCGATAGCAGCTTAAACCATTTTCTATTGATTAACATTTTCATAGATTATCATCTGTCATATCAAGGGCCATTTCCTCCCCTTGATGAATACGCTAAAAAGGCCCCATGGGCGCTGACAGCATCGACAGGCTCGGGTTACGGGATGGACAGCCCGTGATGACCGGCCCCCCCACCCTGGTGTGCTATCACCAGTCACCCACTCTCCCACTTGGACCCATTCGGGCCAAATTTTTCCCTTCGGTTGACTGGCAGGGAGGGTCTTCTCAGCAACCCCAACGTGGCTTGTGTCCATTCCACAGCATATGGACGGGGGCCAGAAAAGGGAAAGTAAAAGAGGACAGGAGTGCGAGGGAGAGTTTGACAGAACTGATGGCACATGTCACCGGGGACAGACCCCAAAACTGACCTTGACAGTGGGTTCGAAACGGACAGCTCAAGAGCCCACTGGTCCCTGTCTGTCTTTCCCAGTCTGTCTATACCACCCACCCCCCCCTCGCATGGCGTCCCCGGCGGTATGTCACCCTCCTGCGGCGGGACTCAGTGTCCACAGCAACTTTATTTCCCCCATTTCTGGGGCTGTCAGTCTCCGTACGCCTGCCCTGTGGCATTTCCCTTTTCCGGAGAGTAGGTACCGGTTCTCGATAGCTTCTGGACGTCGGCGCAGCGCTTCACCAAATGTGCTGCAGATTGCCGGGGCACCCTGGCTCAGCTAAGCGGCCTCTTCTGAGCCATTGTGAATCTGCCCACGGACGAGAAGATACAGATCTCGCACATGAAAAGAGCGTCGCTGTGTATCAGGGCTACCTTTTGGCCTGCGCTTTTTCTGCTGTCGTACACGTGTCTCCCTGTTAAGCAGATAAACCCAGAAGGTAATCGCGGGAAAAGGTCAACAGTGGCAAAGCCTAATGCATTCCTCCTCGATGCTCACGGCCGGCTCGCGCATTAAGTTTTAGGGCCTGCGCATAATATGCGTATCGTACGTGTACGCCCTGCCTATTCACAAGTGTCACTCGGAGCTCGCGTTAATGCTGTGGGTGGGAAGAGTCTCGGCCCTGAACCCCATGTATGTTAATGAGAAGATTGCGAGCATCCTCGGCCACACGGAGCACCATTAATGGGCTGGGCAGTAATGGAAAACTCATGCAATCAGTAATGGCTCTTCACTTGACTGCAGCCGGCAATGGAGAGAGGCATCGGCTCAGATAAGAGGGAGGGAGGGTGGGAGGGAGGGGGGAGTCAGAGAGTGGGTGGGCGAGCGAGCGAGAGAGACAAGGGGGAGAGTGTGGAGAGCAGAAGGGGAGCGGGAGAGAGAGCAAGGGAAGGAGAGTGGAGACACGCACCCGCAGCCCGAGCTAAGCGCGATTTTTTTCTCTTCCCCCCTTCTCGAGCCCTCCCTCTGCCGCCAGGGTCTCTTGCTCCCCACCGGGACCCGATGATCAGCGGGCAGCTGGGGAAGCCGCTGCTCACGCTGCGAACCGAGATGAGCGCGGCGACGCTTCGGCCCGAGGGCCGGCCGGAGTCGGCCGAGAGCGAGCTCAGCGAGCCGGCGTTCCTGCCACCGGAGGCCAACGACGTCGACGCAGACGACGGCCCCGAACGGCTCTTCGGTGAGTCCCCGCCCCCTGCCCCCTGCATCTGCATCACACTGGCCACTGCTGCAGCGGGGGGTCTGATTTGACATCGCGTGCCCCCTGGTGTTGCGCTTGGTGTGTGGGTGTCCAGGAGTACTTGTGGACATGAACTCGTGTCAGTGGGTGTCAGCTGAGTTGGTACTGCGTCCCAGGACTGAGTTTGAGTTTCTTGTGTCCGCTCCCGCAAAAAAGTTGGGCCGGGTGCACGAAAGGTACCAGGAGGTCCTGGCTGTGAAAAGTGTTTATCTTAGCATGACTGAAATGTCCTGTTCATGCCAGGTGTGTGTAAGTGTGAGGAAAACGATAGAACAGCAGCAACTGACTTTATTATACTGATTTTTTTGGCTGATCAAGAATTCAGTAATAGAAATAATAGAAATTGCAGTTCTAGCCTTGTGTCGCTTTGCTTTTAAAATGGTACAGAAACAGGTGCATTTGGAAAGGGTGTTTTCAGCTGCCTGAAGTGTGCCGGTGTCACACCGATGCCCATGTGTGTTGGATTGTCTGTGGTGTAGGGAGCAGGTGGAATGCAGATGTGTATAATGTACCCCCTGGCTTCGTGGAGGGGTCTACGGATCTTCAGTACAACAGAGGTCCGCTGCTGTGAGGGACATGGGACGGCCACCTGGTGGGGGGAGGTGCACGGCTGCTCTCCAGTGGAACCGTCACCTTTGACGGAGCTGGGTTCCCCCTGCCTCACACACCGCTGTGTGTCAAAAAGGAGGAGGATGAGAATTTGGGCAGCACAAGGACTTTATTTCACACTGAGAAAGACGTGAAATTATAACAAAATGAGAGAAGAATAGAGCATTAGCGTGTATATAAGATGATGACTATAGCTGTTTGTTGCTGGAACTTTAGAAGATTCGTTTAAAAGTATAAATTTGCATTTTCATCCGGAAAAATCTACTCGGTTTAATATGAAATTATGTTTGCTGCTTTGCAATAATTATGAATTAATTATATATCTGATGTTTATATATATTTGCTATTTATATATATGGATTTTTCATTAATGAACGATAAATTCTTAACACATATTCAGTTCATTTTGTTGAAGGATTAAACAAAGAAATGTGGAAAGACTGCATGTATTCACTGGTGTAGATATAACTGGACGTGACACGTGACCTGTGTATTACATCTCACACAAGACCGATTCAAATCTATTAAAATCTACAAATAACTAAGAGCACCTTGTAAACTGAATTGCACTTCCATTGCTGAAAATCTTGATGGAGCACCCGGGCGACTAAAACCTTAGCGATTACAAAAAATAATAAAATAAAAAATAAAACTTAATGATGGTATGTGGTACCCAAAACATTAACACACTTATCCACTCCTTATTCTCGCTCTAAATGTGCTAACAATGAAGGGAATGAATTGAAATAACTTTCAAACCTAACATTTAAAGTTGCTTTAGACGACGGCGTTGGCTAAGTAAAAAATAATCATAAATGTTAATAATTTGATTCATTTTAATTAATGAATTTAAATAATTTAACAAATCAGTCCAATTATTGCACGAAGCACATGAAGTTTTTGATGTAATTTACCCACCTTGCAGAATTTCAGGTAATCTGTACCATACTGAGATGTCAGCTTTTATTTTTTGTGTTCTAATTGAATAAATGAGAAGTTTGGATATAGGCAGGAGTAGTGAAATTGAACATCTACAGCTGTTCACTTCCCTGCTCACAGTAAGGAGACTAAGAGTAAAAGGCTTCTGAAGGGATCATAGCCCCAAATTGCACTCTGAGAGTGTGTGTGTGTGTGTGTGTGTGGGGGGGGTATCAAACCAATAGGGGGTCTTCTGTCCTCACAGGAATGGGGGCAGGGCTCTTTCTTAGGCAAGAATGAAGTACAGTGCATGGTTATTTTCTTCCACCAAATATCTATGGTTTATATTAGTTTTGCACATACATGTAAGACACGAAAACCCAGTTTATCGATTATCATTTCTCCTTCATGATATGCTGCTTCTTTTTAATTAGTGGTTATGCGTCGCAGCCCTTAATACATTATAAAAATCATATAAAAATGCTAACCATATTGCTAATATTAATAATATTAATATTAATAATGGCCAATTACCAATAATAATAATAATAATAATAATAATAAATCTTTGAGGAGTTGTTTTCCACATTTCTGTGTGGTTTTCCTCAGGGTATTCTGGTTTCCTCCCACAGTCCAAACACGTGCTCAGGATCATTAGTCACTGTAAATTGCCCATAGTGTGTTCGTGTGTGTGACTGTGTGTGGCCATCCTGCGAAAGACTGGCATCCAGTTCAGAGGTTAGTTCTTAGCCTAGCGACCGATAATTCGGAGCCAGGCTTTGGACTGCAGTGACCCTGACCAGAATAAAGCAGTTAACACAGTTCTTTTCTCTCCTGCAAAAAGAAAGTTTTGTGTGAGCTGAAACACCTCACACAAAAACCTTTAAGGAGATATTGTTCTAGGATCAAACACATTCAATAATGCACACACGTGCACACACACACACACACACACACAGAGGTTTAACACCATAAAAAAGTTCAATAGAACAGGATATATACAAGCATAAAAACACACAAAAACATGCTAAGCAAGGAAGGGGAATAACTGAACACAATGTGGACACACACAGCTGATGCAGGATGTTTAGTACTAGCGCATAGTCTGGACCACTCTGCTGGAGTGTACATCCCATTGTTTTGTGATGGACCGGCTGACGTGAGAACACGTCTTGTCCAGCTTGACTGAGCCTGACCCCCACACACCTTTTGAATAGCATGATGCCGTACATTACACAGCTGAGGTCTGGGGTGTCCTGTAAGAGACAGAGATGTGTAAGCCACTTTTCTGTTACATGTCATTGTTTGGGGATCTACTGGAGGCAGAGATCAGTGACAGAAATCAATCAGTCCCCATCGCTTTGGTCTCAAGTTTGTATAGCACGTTTCACGTGTCTCACTCACATTGCTGCACAACGTTTACACAGCTTCCCACTTCGAGTGAAAAGAGTATAAATTAAAGAATTGTTAGTCATAAAAACCAAAGATGCCCTATTTTAGGCTTCGGGTGGTTTTCAATGTGATTCTGAAAACAGGAAAATGTAATAGAATTTCTTATGAGCTTCTCAAGAATGAAGTTCCGTGAATGTTTTTGTGTGCAAATATGGTTTTTTCTGCTGTTTTTTCTGAGTCTGCTCCTTCATGGAAGTCCTTTCTGTGCCACACTTGGAGCAGATCCGTCACACAAGCTGTAAATCTTTATGAGTGTGTGTGTGTGTGTGTGTGTGTGTGTGTGTGTGTGTGTGTGTGTGAGAGGGCAGGTTCTTTCCTGTCCATAAATACACACCATCTGGGCAGGAACATTTCCTCAACCATGGAAACACAGATAGGGCTGCAGATTAACACCTCCACTGACCTTTAAAACAAGCACCAAAACAACCCCCCCAACCCCAGTGCAGGTTACAGCATCTCATGCAGCTCGGTTTTCATTTTGCAGCATGTGCAAATTTTTCTAGTTTTTCGTGGCAAATGGAGCTCCAGTTTATATATTGCTGGTGGATTTGATGTGGAGTAACCTTTCCCTGAAAGTATGTAATTATCCCAGAGCATTTTTGTATTGCTGTTTGCTACCCCAGTGCATTACAGATAGAGGCCTTTTTGTTGATAAAACAAAGCAGCTTGGTCTGTGTGCATTTGCAGATATGCTTGATGGTGTGTGTGTGTGTGTGTGTGTGTGTGTGTGTGTGTGTGTGAGAAACTCCCTATCGTCCACCCCAGCAGGCCCTCTGTATCCCTCCTGGCCTCAGCATTTGGCATCTTGTCCAGAGAATGGATCTCTATACATAAGTCTGATTGAAGTGAGTAAAGGGCTCTCTGCAACACGGCATTGTGGGTATTGTACGCTGATAATGGCCACGCGTGTGTCCACAAATCATTACTGCATATGTCAACGTGATCATGGAAACAAAACCCCTAGGTTACTGCTTTTACAGTTTTAGCAGCGTTGGAGGCTGTGAAGGCGATGATGATAAGCAACATCTATGAAGCGTAGAGGAGACGGAGGGTCTCGACTGACTCCAACGTAAAAAAGCAACGGATCACATTCGGTTTTTCATGCTCTCGTACCTTTGGCCCGTGTTCTACCCTGTGCAAACGGCGGTTTGTTTGCCAGTCACGATTGATCACATCATGTTGATAATTCTGACTGGATAAGTACCTGTAGCATATATATTTTTAAAGAATTTCAGGGTGGTGATGTCTTTGTTGCTGTTGCTGTTTACATGTGCAAATGGTCAAATCGCACCTCACATGCTTCGTGTCACGTTTCGAAAGCCCTGCCACAGGCCGGGTGTTTGACGTTCAGGTCATAACAGCGAGTTGTATCCCCCAACCCTCTCGCTTGCCTGGTCTCCAGCGCTCTCGTCTTCGAGCGTAGCGCCATCCGGCTCCCAGCTGGAGCTCCATCTGCGAACTCTGTGCGGCAATTTCCAACAAGTGGAGGGCAGTAATGACGGCAGCCTAATTACGCCGCGCCGCCCGGCCGCTAACCCAGCCTGTCTCGCGGCCCCCGGGTTCCCCTGCCCCCCACCCTTTTTAAACACTCATTTTTCTGCGTGATTAAAATAATACAGCGCTGCAGAGGCTGCGATGTCCCTGATTGTTTGTCACGCCGCGCTGACCGGTGCGCCTCCCACGAGGGTGAAAAATGGACACAAGTCAGAAGATCGGTCGTTAAAGGCAAAACAATCTTTTTTTAACGCCGAGACAGAAAGGGACGGGTGCATTTTGCCTCCGCCCCGCCCACCGCACGGCAAACCCTTTGAGCATCAGGAGACAAGATAATAAGACACCGGTAGGACAATTTAGTATTATGTTCTGCATCTGAAGGCTCATCTCCTGTCAGTTTGCATTTACTCTCAGGCGGACCCGGCGCTTCTGCCATCATAATGTCAAAGGGGGCCGGCGGCGGAGAGTGACAAAGGCACTCATTTCACACACTTAGTGGCCCTACCAAATGGCCCAGCACTTATCCCAAACCCGCCAAAATGGGGGAATAATTTCAGCAAGGTCACCACAAAGAAAGAGGAGAAAGAAAGACGGAAGAGAAGAAAAGAAGGGGAAAGAAAGTTGTATCGATTCAAGGAACTGCTGAGCATTTTAGACCAGGCTGTCGGTGTACAAGAGTTGCTCTCTTTGGAAGGATGAGCAGTTAAAGCCTCATTTGTTTGGATACCACAGCTATGAACATATGATAATGTTCATCTTTAGGATCCATTTTATTTGTATGCAGGTTAGTAGTGGATTGGTGTGTTTTCTGGGTGCAGAACAAGTGGCACACCACGTTATCGGGAAACGTAGTGTTTGAGGACATGGATGTTTCTGGCCCAAGTTCTAGAGGGTACTCTTTCGTTTTACCCTTCAGAGTGGTGCCAAGCTGCAACTGCTCCTGTAAACTACCAAACAGGCAAAAACTGTCAGCTGATTTTCTCTAAGCAGCAAAATGTGTAGATTTTTCTACCCTCTTCAGAATGTCCTAAACCAGTTGCGTCTCTGTCCTGCCCAGTTGTCAGCGGGCACCAGTTTGACACCAAGTTGTCCCCAAGGGCACAGCCTGCAATTCCTTAGCTCCTGGCTGGTATAAATAGAGAAATTGACCCCGTGTGGAGTATCGTGTCACTGCCGGGGTCCTGCGGATTGGGAGCGTGACCGTCCTCCTGCGGAGCCGCGGTTTACCCCCCGTTCCGCAGAAGGCCCCCCACGCTCCAGTTGGCTCCTCACACATTATGTTTGTGTAATCAGCTTAGCGGGGAGCGCAGAGCCCAGGCACTCAGCCTGCTGTTCGGCACGCAACAGGCCGCTAATGTAGCTCTGTTAGGGTAAGTAATAAAGTGGTGAGACGGAGAGAAGGGTGGGGTGTGGGGGAGGGAGAGAGGGGGACAGTCGTACCGTTCGACCGGGGGGCCATTGCGAGGACGTTGCTTACAGCTGCCAATGCCTAATGCACTCCATAAAGAAGGGGGACATGCAAGAACTTTGGATCCTCTGTCCCCTCTTGCCAGCGACTACGTCTCAGACACCATCGAGCGAGGTGACCTAGGGGCAGATGCTGGCCATTACGTGGTATAAGCTGTTAAGAGCCCTCTGTTTAAGGAGTTTTAAACATGGAAATTATCTACCTCAATGGGACACAGCAGGAGGCTAGGAGAGGAGCGCTGATGCATCCAACCAGTTCTTTGATCAATGTATACATTTAAAATTTCAAAAATGCTGTTGTATTCTTTTTAAGTTTAGCTCTTTGAAGTTTTAGGTCCCGTGTTGTGGTACATGCTTGAGATTGTATGCTGGAAAACAACAATCCTTAAAGATGAGGAAAGGAGAGCTGTCTCAGGTGTGGGTGGCGCACTCAGGGAGCAGGTGGGACTGTGGCAGTTGAGCTGAAAATGGCACTTGTGTCACAGCCAGGTGTTACGCTCTGCCTGGTGACTGACAGCATCCAAGGTGCATCTTCAAGGGTCCATTCTGGCAGGTAGCATCCTGGTGAACTGGGTGATGAGGTCATGTGGAGCCAGTCTGCAAGGGTCTGAGTGTCTTGGGGGTCTTCATGGGATGGAGGAACCGGAGAAAAGCTCAAGTGGCTCGCCCAAACAGTGCTTTGACGTGGATGGCAACAAGTTGGACCAGTCCCGGGCGTCTCAATCTGTATATTCATTGATTATTCTAATAACAGGGAAGGCAAAGACTCCAGCAGCACAGTGGCACAGCAAGTAAAGCTGCTACCTCCAATGGCCTGGACTGTGCAGCTGTGTGTTTCAATCCAGCTCAGACTGTGTGCCGTTTGAATGTTCTCCCAGTGTCTGTGTGGACTGTCTCCTACAGTCCAAAGATATGCTTCAGGTTAACTGCTCGCTGTAAGTTGCCTGTAGTGTGTGTGTGTCTGTGTGGCTACGTAACCATGGCCTGGTAGCCCAGTAATTGCATCCAGAAGACAGAGTACTAGTCCTGCATCCAGTGGGTCTGGACTGCGATGACCCTCACCACGAAAAAGTGGTTAAGGACAATGGGTGGATGAATGCAAAGAAGTTGTGGGGGAAAAGTAAAAAAGGAAACAAATATACAATGTACAAAGTACGGGACTATGGAAATATTAGATAAACACACTTTAAAATATAAGGAAGTTTTATAATTCTTATGTATATTGGAAACCTAAGACCACATTCAGAACAAAGTTTATTGTTCTACCAGAAGCTTCTTGACGGTCACACTCGCGGCACTGGGAAAGCGTGCGGTGTGCCAGCTATGACCGGCCACCTAATTGTCACTGCAGCACCATCCTGCTCTTTAAAGTCCAAATTACATTCTGTACTTTGACTAGTTTGCCACAGTGCTGAAGTATATTTTTTCACCCCCTGTCCTTCAAACTCCTTTATTATTTATGAGTCTCCCTCTTTGAGCAATGACCAGTACTAATGTGAAACCTTTTGTCCTTCTAGATGACTTGCTTTCTTTTGAATCCGAAGATTGGATGGGGGGAGGGGGCGCAGGATCTTCGCAATTTGTTCCTTTTTTTCATGTTTGCGGATGTTGAGTGAGGTTGTTCAAACTTTACATCTTTCCCTCGGTTGATTATTATGGACTTCAAAGTGTGATTGACGTGCCTTTTCAAAGAGGCCTGGCCCTCCATCCATCCAGAGATTTCTACCTGGGCCACCAGTTCCCATCCATCACGTGCGGCAGCTGTGATGTGATTTTCTCCTGACAGATAGCCCAGCTCTTCTCATCTTCACCCTGCTGCATCATTGCTTCTCTGTCTGCTTTCTTGGCTTCTGGGCACCTCTGGCCCTAGGACACACCATCAAATCTGGAGCCAGGCATCTTGTGACAACTTTACATGGATAAATGATGTAAATGTGTCCAAACATCACTGCAGCTGAGGACATGAGGCACATCTCCACGTCTGGGTTCCAAGAGTGCCTTTTGCGCTGAGATCCAGCACAGCTTACATCCCATAGTATCACAGTGACCTCCTCCTCCTCCTCCAGGGCTGATAATGGAGAAGATACCTCCTAAAGTGCCCTAAGCGATATTGGCCACAACAGCACCGCAGAGAGCTGCTCACAGCTGTTAATACAATATTACTTTTCTTTTCATGCAAAATCTACCATGGGGACCTGGTTGACAAAGAGGGCCCAGTGGTATTGATGGGAGATATCGCTTCAGGATATTGCTGATGGCTTCGCTGTTGTCAATAATAAATATAATAAATAAAGGGGGGGGTAAAAACTGGTGGTTTATTTAACCTGCTACGGAAAATGCTCCCAAGCAGAGAACCAGTGGAAGTCCTAATTTTAGGCCCCATCATTTTGTTCGGAGAAAAAAATAGTATTTTTAATAAAATATTTAAGTAATCCAGAATGTGACCTTCTGGGAAAATTTCATCTAAAGTTGCATTTATTGCTCCAGTGCTTCAGAAATCATTGAACAGTTTATGAGAGATTAACAAGGCCTGGAAGATTCCAGAGAAAATAACAGGGCAAAGAGGGCTCTTAAATGGATGATTTTTCACATAAAAATACCGGCGTAACTTTGGCACATTAGCTACATCAGTTACGTACAGTACTGTGCAAAAGTCTTAGGCACCTGTGGGAAAAACGCTATAAAACAAGGATGGTTCCAAAAATAATGCCATGAATATTCATTCATCAATAAACCTTCTAAAAAGTGCAGTAGACAAAAAAAACCTCAATCGGATCAATATTTGGTGGGACCACCCTTTGCCTTTAAAACAGCATCAGTTCTCTTATGCAAAGGTAGAGGTTGGTAGGTTCTTCCAAACATTTTGAGGAACTGGCCACAGTTCTTCTGCACACTTTGACTGTCTCTGCATGTCCTCCCAGACTGACTTGATCATGTTGAGATGAGGGCTCTGTGGGGACCATAGCATCTGTTGCAGGATTCCTTCTTTTTGCTCAGGATAGTTGTGTATGACTGAGATTGGGTGTTTGAGGTCATTCTCAGGCTGCAGAATGAATTTGGGACCAACCAGAAACCTCCCTGATGGTAGATAAGAATCTACCTGTACTTCTCAACAGACACTGATATGTTAGTTGCATTCCTAAGACTTTTGCACGGTACTGTATACAACATCACATGATATATAAATGTACACACAGTAAAATCTGCCACATTTTAATGATTAGCTGAGTATAGGATGGTTGTTGTTTCCTTCTTCCATTGCCGTGACAGGCAATTCATCCACCCATCAATCCATTGCTTGTCCAGTACAGGGACGTTGTGGTTCGGAGTGTGAGGCAAGGTGAACCCTGGGCGGGACAGCAGCCCTTTGCAGATAAAATTGGCAATATGACTCAAAAAGAGATCTGTGAGAAAGGCAAAGCTCTCTGAGTGAAGGGTATGGGATGGCAGCATTTTCTGTCATCGTGTGTGGTCACACACCCCAGTTGCTAAGTGCAGCCACACCCCACATTGCCACGTGTGGCCATGCTGCTCACGCAGGGCCCCGTCGCACCTCTCAGCGCCACTAAGTGGAATCAATGAGCGAACAATCCAGGACAATTGGTCCTGTATTGACGGAATTAAATGCAGCTGTTAGTGCAACTCAGCATTGATCCGGCGTGGCCCGAGTCGGCAGGCCGAGCCGGTCACGTCACTGTCGCTTCAGCGCATTAATATTCAAATAAATACATGATACCGCTCAAAAAATAAGCAACTTGTAAAATGCGCCTTGTTGCTGTATACACGGTACACATGAAAAGGAATACTGAAACCGAGTGGATATTAGATATGTGATGTGTCAAAATGCTGAACACTGGAAATGATTCACATCATCCACTGAGCACATCGTTCCTCCTCCTGGAGCGCACAAGTGAAGAATTATTCAAACCTGAAAGTCGACTTCATATTAAGAAAGTGGGGTGAATAATTAATAAACAAACCTGTAAATTTAAACACAAGCAAAGTAAAGAAACCTGGCTAAATCCTGCTGTTGAAATATTTAGGGATGCATTTGCACAAAAATATCCCGGCCCGCCTCTCAACGCATTAGGATGCTTTCATGAAAGAAGGAGAAAAATGCGGACGCATCGGGGATGACAGCCGATGCACCCAGGGCCATCAATAGCACCCGCCGGACCTGCTGCGCCCATTTAAAGCAGCACACTGGGGCTGATGGGCCCCCGGTTGCTTTGCAAAATCAGGGCTAATTGTCACTTCGTCGGACCCCGGGGCGACGCTCCGAATCGGACGCTGCTGATGCAAATTGGAAGTGACTTGGAGCACACAGAGTGTATCGCACATCATCCCCTCGCTCAGGGGCACCGGGCAAACCTACCCAGGCGGCACTTGGGTCACCCGTGCCAGAGGAGTTAATCCGGCACCAGAGCACAAAAACACTCGTCCAACAGGCTTCGCAACGCAGGAGAACAACGCTCAGCCGGAAGAGCGTCGCCGCACGTGAAACTTAGTGTTGTGCAGCGGCTGAGGATTCTTTTCTATGAATTTAAAAGAGAACTCTGTACATTTAGTTCAAAGCTGTATTAAATAATTTAGTTAATAAATCCTTAAATCGGGGTTTTGCATGTCATGCAGTTTAACGTCAGCGTTTTTTTGTTTTTTTTTTTTTAATTTAAAAATGAAATAAAGCACATATTCCAGCATCTCTACAGCACCTTCGCCAAACGTCTGGTCTCTGTTGCTGTTTAACGGCTGGTTTGATGCCCACGATGTGCTGTGAAAATGCAGCGATCGCACGGCGGTCACGCGTGGGTTTAAGTACATGCTGTCAGGCTTGATCTGGAGGGACGAGAACCTTTCTCTCCCGCCAGATGATGGTGGTGATGATGATGATGATAAACGTCTGCTGAAGAACGCAGTCGTGCAAATGATTGGCCTGGTGTTTGGGACGAAATAAGTGTCGTTCTTGGCAATCAATGTATGTATAGACACAAAGGTAAATGTACACAAACCTCTGGGTAATTTAGTACTATTGTGATCATTATTATTATTGGGTTTACGATGCTGGACGGCAAAACAGGATTCTAAAACGGAGCTTAGATGTAGGCTTGCGTCACCTTTGTAGAGCTCCTCGCTGTGGTTTAGGTTATAAATGTGGATGAATGTATTTGTGTGAATGTTCCACAATCAGAAGGCGTCCAGCCTGAAGGCTACCCAACGGTCTGTGAGGGGTTTCCCAGCTCCAGTCCAGCCACGTGCCAACTGCTTAAGTACTCTTTGAAGATGAACGTATTAATGTGAGGCTTGATGATACGATAGGTAGAAAATGAGCTGTGACACCATTAATAAGTTCCCAGCGGAGAGCAGGACAGGATTAACTTGATTTCCAAAGAGATGCTTGAAGCAACCTTCACCCAGCAGCAAGGGTATGGGGAAGATCAGGCCCCCTTGTTCGCGTACCTCCCACGCTGCGACGCGTGTTCAGCTTAACCTGCTTCCTCAAAGCTTCCAGTCTGAAATAACTCATGTCTCGGAGTCCTGCCCAGTCTCGCCCACTTTGTCGCCGCCGAGCAGAGCGACTCTGCTGGACAGGAGGCTGCGGGGGCATTCATGACTGATGCCCCCCCATCCCCCACCTCCGAAATGAGCCGTGACACGGCAGCACCGAGAGCCACAGGGCACGCCGAAAGTTTTCTGTTCTCGCCTCAACATCTGAAGCCATCCCCCCGAAATAGAGAGAGGCTGAGTATTTTTAGCTTCCGTGCTTTGGTGCTGAAGATGTGATTGATTTCCCCCCGAGGGGCCCCTGCGGTTATACCTTTATTGGAAAATGTCAGCTGTTCGTATTAAAGCCTGCGCACTTCCTTGATATTGGGCGACGAACACAAGTCGCCGTGTTTTTCATCGCGGCCATTTTGATTGGTGGACTTCAGTTGCTTGTTTACAACCTTAACATTTAGTCTGGACACCTTTTATTTTTTGTCATATCTCAACGAAAAATATGTCATGTTTTTATTACCCGTGATTTATATGCACACTGTGTGGGAAGTCACGTCGTGTTTCAGACCAATAATAACGCTCTAACTGGTTTTAAAACTGCTCTGTAAATTACGGTTTCTGAGAAGAATTCCATACTACTTAGGACGGTCAGTAACCATAAGGTTATCCTATTTGTATTCCCCAAATAAACTCCTTTACAGTTTGTACTCTTAGTGAGCCAAGCATATTAACAGACTTGGCAATTCTGAAGCACTTACATTCTCACGTGGGATTCGTGCATATCAGCCTCTAAAACACACAAAAGGAGATCTTCGAAGCCTTGTATCATTGGAGCCTTTTTATTCCCACAATTCCTGCCTTGTGAGGAAATGAGATTATTGCCAATAATATCTGCTGCGCTGCTGTTACTGTTAGAGATGTGAGCGAGCTTTTAGAGTCAGCAGGGAGATCCACTCTGAGATCTCAATTTTGGTAAACAGATTATAAAAACACAATATATAGACTTAAGGGCTGAAGCAATGAAATGCAGGTGCGCTCCCAGGACATATCATCTTTCTCTTGGTTAATTTTCTAAGCAATATCACCCCCAGGCCATGGGGGCATCATAAATATGTTATCCTTGATAAATTACAAACTATTATTAAAACTAAGCCCTGGGTAAAGGAACGGTGGTTTATGTAATAAAGGGGAGGAAATTAGCCGTGTGGGGTTGGCTTGTTTTTCGCTTTTTTCTTGTGTCAATAAAAGAATCAGACTGAAGCAGGACGTGTAAAAAAACTCATCTTAATGGCCACCATGATAGACGGGAGGTGAGCCAGAGAGGGGGCGGGGCTTATCCAGAAGCGACAATGAGGTCCCTGATAGTCCGGTTTTGGCCTTGGTGGACAGTCCCCGTGTCCCGGGAGAGATGCGGTCAGCAGGTCATCACAGGACCCTCGCCAATGGGAGGGGCTCATAAAACAAGCTCAGAGTAAAACGCCATAAAGGATGCACTACAACATCCAGCAGACACCCACCGTCACCCTTACCCACAATGCAATGTGCCCAACAGGTCCAGGTTAGTAACCTGCTCTATGTCTGCGGGACTTTTACAGGTTAACAAAGAGGGAGTGATGGACAGCAGAGGATGGGCTTAAATATGTATTAGGAATTGATGAGAAACATCGACTTCAGCGATCAGCCTGAAATCTTATTCGGGCTTTTAGACTTGGGGGCATTTTAACATGCTAGGTCCCAGGAGGCCAAAGTAGAGAGGACTGAGGATAAATCACTGCGATTCTATTTTCATACCTCTAATATTGTGAGGACAGAAGCCAAACAGTAACCTGAAAACCATAAACACCGATAACACGACACCCAGGCTTTGGCAACAATCTCCAGCAGCGGCATTGATGGTTGCTGACAGTGCCCCTATCTGTTAATAATCAGTTAACGCCATTTCAACTGGTTTTATTTAATAGACGGGAATAATGTGACTAAACTGCACAGAAGACATTTGAAAAAAATATTTCTATACTTAAAGGTAGCGGCATTCAAAGATGGAATTGATTTAGCAGCCCGGTATTGAGCCTATTCTACTGTGATTGAATAACGTCTTCAAAAGGCTTGATAGAACATTCTGACTTGGTCAATTCTGTGTCAATGTACATAACTGCATTCCTTTTACAGGACTAGATTGAACATACCTTGGCACTTGGTTAAATGGCAAGGTCGAATGCAGCGCAAACATTATTTTGTTTGCTTTGAGCTATTTTGCCCTCCTCCATTGACTGAAAATAAAGATTTCTCAGAGAGCCTTACAGATTTGAAAAATGTTTCGGTACAGCGCTCCAGTTTAGAATAAAGAGGCTCGGGTAATTATTCATTCTTACATTAAATGGTTGTTTAGTCTTCACAAAATGAGTGATTGGAAGTTAAAAGTCAGTGTCTTTTGTTTGGTTACAGGGTGACAGTGGTGTTAGTTTCTCTGACTGAACCCTCACAAGGTGTATTTCTATTTGTTGGTATATTTGTGCAATTGTTTCTGTACTTAACGTGATCTCAAGGGTTTTATTCTTTCATTTTTGCTTAGCTGTTTATCCAAAGCAAATTTCATTTTTCTTTTTTTTTTTTTTCCCCATTAGCTATTTGGGTTACAACTCCTTCCTCTGCTGTCATCACAGTGTTGGTTCGGGTCCCATAACTAATCGCGAGGCCGCCCGGTTTCTTCTCATTTCGCGCTCCCTGTATGGAAGATGTGACATTAGATGAACATCATGGCCGGTAACCAACATCCAGCACTCACATCGTGGTCCCCATGGTGGGATTCCAAAGCAGGGAAACTCGCAGATCGTGGTAACATTCATCTCGCCGTTGCTAAGCGTGTCCTGTCTCCTCCACAAAGAGAATGCTGTAATAAGGAGGACGGCAGCACTACTCCTTAATGACTGACCTTTTCCTTTAAAGAAGCTCAAGTGGTAGCCCTCTGCAAAGGCCCTTTACAGTCAGGTTGGAGGACCCTTCGGTGAAAGGTGTTGTGCACATGGTTGTTAATATCATTTGCATTGCATTGAGGCCCTGGTGCCTGCAGAGTACTGCTCTACCTGCAAGGTGATGTATTGTTGACTTCTTCCCTTGAACTGATAATGTTAAAGACGATGACTCTCAATTACAGAACATCCTTGTGGGTTTATTTAAACAGGGTGATTTCTTGGGAGTTCACAAGTTCTAGGAATGTCCCCTTCCCGGATTACTGCCTTAGAGAATCCTTAGGAAAATCTCCGATAGCTGAAGCCTGCAAAAATTAAACAGCAGTGGTCTCGGAATTGTACTATTCGGCCTAGGTGGTTCCTGGGAGGTTCACTGGCATTCTTTGAAAACGGGAGGTATGACACAGTTCAATGGTGTTTGTTAGGTTTCACTGTGACCTTGAACACCCAGGACAGGATTGCTTGCAATGTACTGGAGCATAAAGAATGGCTCAGCCATTGTCCGACCGGAATTGAGAGTTTTGTATCGTTTCGTCCAGAAAGATGCTACGGTGTCTTCTGGGTGGGTACTGTTCTCAACTGCAGTAAACAGGGTGTCTGTTTAATGGGCTCTACAGTGTTTTAGTAAGTCACATGAAGAAACAGAAGGAGCTGGGGGCACAAACACAAACATCCCCCCGTTCTCCATCACTAATCTCTCTCTCTTCCTTCTTGTCTCCCAGGGAGCCGACGAGACCTGCACCAGCCGGAACCAAGTACCAGCCCTTCAGAGCAGAACCAGACAGGCCAGAACTACCCTTCTTATCCAGTGGGTCGACAGGTCAGAGATTTTCAACACATGTTGCACCTTCTCATCCCTGTTTGTCCCTGCACTCTTTGCTCACATACTTTCCTGAGCAGTACCGCCACTGCTCACCTTGGCCAGGGCTCCACTAAGAAATTAGTTCTAGACTCGTGGGCATGATGGTTGTGTATGTCCAGATTTAATGATAAGATGGTCCATTAACCCTGCTTCTGATCTTCTGTGAATTATGCCATTTTAAAGCGCCACATTTGTCCCCCAGTAACACTACACATGAAACAGCTGGAAGTGAGTTTTTCGTCTTTCAGTATAGATCTTTACATAATGATCATCCTTGTATACTTCAACCTCCTAAGACCTAGCTCTTCATTTTTGTCTACTGTAGAGGCCATACGTTTAAGGGAAAGGATGCATATTTTTATGTGTGTCTCCTAAAATGTACATACTGTAATACCAGTGCACCTTACAGGGGATATTTGTATGATTTAAACAATACCACGTGTGTACAGTGGGGGCTTGAACAGCTTCCTAGCAACACTAGAAATATATACATTTTTTTGGTTGGGTCTCAAGTGATTAAAAAGTGTAAACCCATAAATATCTTGAAAAATATCACAGACATCTTGTCTTACGTTAATGAATAGACGATTGATTTCCCAGGTTTGACATCCCTAAGCCTGGTGATATACTCAGAGAATGAGCAGCACAGCGAGATGCGGTTATCACAAGAGACGGCAGTTAGCCCAAAGCTAATCCACGCTCAGCCCTCTGCCCCCAGCAGCGCTCTAACACCCAGGCGAGCCAGTCACTGAGTCATTATGTGCTCTTCCCTCAAGCCAAGAGTGAAATCCACTTCAGTGGGAGCTTTGCAGAGGAGGCCACCCACCTGCTGCTTCCACCACTCCACATAGGTCTTGCTGAAGCATACTGGTTGTGGCACCCTGGGCCAAGAGAGTTATGAGCCAGATTCCATCTAGCCGCTCAGAATTTGCCCATCACAGCATCACATGGAAAGTTAGAAGTGGAATTGTCGGATTTCTTAAGGCTAGATTCGTGGATTTAAAAGAGATCAGCTGTACTGCCAAGGAGCTAGAATCCCACTACCTTGTGAACTTTATCCTGCAGATATAGGTTCATATTCGATTTTGCCTGCTTGCCACTTCGCCTGTAAACCTCCCTTCACCTTTTCTGCAGTTGAAGAATAAATGAGAGTCTCCTTTCTGTCACACAGCAATATTTTACTGTGTGTCTTTAACTGGAACTGTGGTTAAGTCTACAAGTACCTCCAGTATAATATGGGTCATTGCGATGCCAATGAGGTCTGCTCCCTGAGCTTGGCAGCCTCCCCTCCACTGACCGTTTAACCTTTAGTCCACGACTGACTCTGCCACGTCATGGGAAATACAGTTGGTGTGAAACAGACACAGCTGAATGGGTTTCTATTCAGGCTGCGGTCAGGGACCCTTTTCTCATCCACCACTGCGAAAGGCTGGTGAATGGGTGCAAAGAGAACGGGTGACAGCGGTGAATAAAGTGAGATAAGATGAGATTTCACGATGTTAATTGTTCTGTTTCTGCATGAACTCAAACGGCCCCGACAACAACCCCCCCCACCCCCCCGCCGGTCGTCACTCCCATCTCCTGCGGTACAGGGCTTTTGTTGTACCTGTGACAATGCTCTGCCAACAAGCCTCCCAAGCCTCCCAGCTCCGTTGTGAAACAAATTAGTCAGACATATAAAGGGTCATTGCTGTTACGCGTTGCTTTCTTTTGCAGCACCTCATCTGTTTGATATGGAAAAAATCTTTAGATATGTTTTTATCTCACTCAGCAATGCTGCTGATGAAACACTTGAGTTTTAACAAAGATGGGCAGCCTTGACAGGTATTAGAGAGCTTTCATTTGACGCTCCTTGTATGATGCTCAGGAAAAAAGAGCCTAAACACTTTGGGAACTGGAGAAGAACTTGACTGTGCAGCCACGCTTGTTCCACTCCGGTTTTCAGCTCTCAGCCAGGCCTGTGCAGTGTGTCTGGCTGTAAAAAGCCCTGCGTGTCTCTGACAGCAGCCCCTCTGACCACATCTTACGTGTGTCTTGATCCATTTGCTTTGCCAAAGTGACACACGTGGGTATACCAGGTTCAGGGAGTGACCAGGCAGGGAGAAGTGGGTGGATTTATGCAAAATTTTGCATTTCCACCCCTTAATTCTCCCACAGTAACAAACACACCACTAAAGTACAAACTCCTTTTCAGTAAGAACTACAACTACTAGGACTTCAACAACACTGAAAAGCGATGATCGTGAACTAACATTCCTCAAGTCAACTTCAGCAAAAGGCTCCCAACTATTCAGACTACAAAATACAAACATCTCTGAAGTTCAAACTTTACTCACAGAGGCCCCTCTTTCTCGCTCCGAAAGGAAAAAAAAATCCCTTCTCAGTCTTCCGAAGTCCGAAGGGCTTTTTTACAAACTGCCCACACCAGGTGTTTGTTTTCTCTTAACCAGTTGTCCCCCAGAAGTGGTTGAGTCCTGTCTGCCACAGTCATACAAGCACAGCAGGTTGTGGGCTTATGTGTCAGCGGCAGGTTAAGTATAGCAACAATGCTGGGGTGGCAGCTCGGAAGTGCAGGACTTCTCCCAGCGGGTCAGAACTGAACACTTGCAGACTATGTAAAGGACTTGTTGGTGTTTTGTCTGGCCCCTTTGATGCACACCCCAGGTACACACAGTGAGTTGCCGTCTAATTTATTACACAGCCAGCTCTATAGTTACAGCAGGTTAGAGGTCTGAGGAACTGGCTGTAAACCTCCCTTAAATCACAATGGGTCAGTTAATGATCACGTGGTGTTGGTTCAATCTCAGATTTTGACATTTTAAGGGAGTGTTTACGACTCGACGGCTAAATTAAAGATGGAGGGCAACAGCGGTAAGAAAAGGTAACGGTGTTGCTGAAAAAGGCAGGATTAAAAGGAAAAAAGCACAGGATGAATATAAGGTTTTAAGGTGCTCCAAAATCGCCAGTACATTCCAAGTCAGAGACGGACGAGACGCAGCAGTTTTGCACCGTAAACTATTAAGGTATCTTTGCAACATATTAGTCCATTGTTTTTGTGGGAAAAAACCCATCTGCCATCTTCACCTCGATAAATAGCAGCACGGTGGTGCAGCCGGTGAGACGGGAACCTCACGGTGCAGCGCTGCTCGATAAACTGTGAGTTCGGGGTTTGTGGAGGTCAAACGGTGTCCATGTGGTTGTGAACCAAAGATGAGAACGGTGATGATCAGTCTCTTTCAAACCCTGCCTTAGCAAGAGAACCCCCAAGTGGTTCATTACACTAGATGTTCAAAAACTCTTCTCTATGAATTCTATATGCAGCTACAGGTGTAACGTGTGCTGGCAGAAATGGTGGTGTTGAATTAAGTGACTGGATTTTGAGAATCATGTGTCTGTATCTCACGGTCGGTGAAATGCACTGTTGTTTACTCTGAGTTGTATAGAAAAGTGTCTGATAAATGAATAAATGGATAAATGTAATCGAGAGGTCGATGTGTTGAATTGGACTCTGCACCGATGAACACGACCCTAGCAGGGCTGTTAAAGCTCAGTCTCCCATAGAGTTAGTCCGCTTTTTCAGAGAGGATACCGCACAATAAACTAATATATCAAAGACATAGGATGCAATTTCTTGAAGCGCTGCTAGTTGAAAGCTGGAATATCACAAAATGAGTAGAATATATGTAGGATATAAAAGTACCGTAGGGTGGTTTCCGAAAATGACAGGTCAACTTAATGGACGTAAGACGTGTAATAATACATTAAGCCCCCCTTTTTTCATAATTTCAGAAAAGGGTTGGAGTCAGTTATTCTCAGGTAATCCAGGTTTTTTTGGGCATTTCAGTACATTTGGATTAGTGTAGTTGTACTTTTTCTAATTTTCTGCACATAGGTCTGAGAAGAATAGAACAAGGACATCACCTCTATTGACTGAAATGCTATAGCAAGAGGAAGACACATCCTGCACAGCGCCTTGTTCTCTTTAATTAAATCTTCCTTTATGGCCCATCTATCTTGAGCCCCTTTGCTGAATATCATAGAGAAATTTCATATAAAAAATGTCATTTTCACTCCACTGTTATTTTGTGCTGCGTTAAATAAAATTTCTTTCCGTTCTGTTTGTCTCTACATTCCACACCATTTAGAACAGCACAGCAGTTTGATCTGCATGAACACCACAGTTATGGTTAAGGCAGTTTGAAAGACTGAATTAAATAGGTTGCTGAAGAGTCGAAGTTCAGCTCAGAAGTTGGTCCTTCATTGTGTTTTCTGGAATTTCTCTTGCAGCACCTGTTGGCAGCACAGCAGCTGGCATCAGCGGTTGCTGGGGTGATGCCCACTGGTACCCCAGGCCTCGGTCAGCCCATTCTCATACCTTTCAACATGGCCGGCCAGCTAGGTGGGCAGCAGGGCCTGGTGCTCACTATGCCCACCGCCAACCTTGGAAACCTCCAAGGCTTCATGGCAGCGGCCGCCGGGGGCATCGTCACCCTACCCCTGCAGAACCTTCAAGGTAAGCGAACCACAGAATTACCTGGCATCCCTGGGGCATCAGGTGACTTTGCACTGCAGTAGTTATATGATGGCACAGCTTCCAAAGGGACATCCTCAATATTGACATCTAGCTGCACATAAAGGGGACAAATTTACTTCAGTAATTCAAAAAAGACTTTTCCCATTGTCCATCTAAGACTGCTTGCCCGCTAACCAATGAGGCATAGATATAGACTCCTTACCCCCAGTGTAAGGCCTCCCCACCTGAACATGGGGTCAGAGTTCTGCACTTGCCTTTCAGAAGCACTTCAGGCGCCGTGCATTAAAACCACCTCTCCTGCCTTCATTTCCGCATGCGGCGTTCTCTGCTTAGCGCTCCCTTTTAAACTTTAATGCTCAAATGTCCTCTCTTTTGGTCACAGTTGTAAATGGTTTTCAGTTTAATGTTTAAAATATTGTCTCTCTTATGCCATTAGATTGTGGGGGGGACCTGTCAGTCATGAATCTTAGATGAAGAAGACATGCTAATACAGAAAAAAGCACAACTAAATGTGGGCCTCTGCATATTTAGTGCACATGCAAAGCAGGGAGTTTCGGGAGAATGAAACAAGAGCTGAAGTAGCTTAAAGTGCCGAAGTGGATGGGTGCTGAGTTGAGCTGCACTTTGCCCAGGTTAATGACCACCATTTCTACTCCCCCATCAGAACATCCAGACTCCCAGAATGCACCTGTGAGACTCGCAGCTCAGGTTTAAAAATCCAGCATCAGTCATGGACCCCGAGTGCCCCCCCCCCTTCTATGTATTTACATTTACATGTAAATTTATGCATTCTATGCACACACATTTCTCCAAAGAAACGCACAACAAAAGTGCAACAGCAACAGATGAAGAGCTTTAGAAGACTCGGGTTATCAAAGTGCAGCTTGTTTGTCTGATATCACCACATTGCCGATTCTCATCACACAAGTAGCTGCGTATAGAAGTGACATTCAAACCGCAAATCCATAGATAATCATGGTGGTGTTGGAGCTGTCAGGAGATAGAAATAAAGAAAGAAATAGGTGGGTTTGAGACCCTTTCTGAATGCTGGTAGGGATTCAGTAGGACTGAGGGACAGAGGGAGTTTTGTTCCATCACTCATTCTGGGCAAAATAACTTCGAGATACATTTATGACATTTTATGTGGTGGCTTTGTTTTATATGTCCTTTTGTTTTCAGCAGATACTCTAAAAAAATGTTCTATATAAAATTACACCTAAACTGGGCTTTAGTGTTTCAGAGTTTGTATATTCGGTTTGACACTGGAGAAAAGTCTTATCAGATGCTGTAGGACACAGTATTTTGTCCATCAGAAAGATTCTGTCTTTTGTTGTTTACAGCAGAACTTTGGCAGCTACCTCCATGGTGTGTGTGTGTGTGTGTGTGTGTGTGTGTGTGTGTACCGCCGCATTATGAGAGGGACAGTGTGACGACGCAAGTGGGCAAACGCACAGGGACATCAGCAGAGCGACGCGAGTCACAAGTGACGCAAAGGCTCCCAGTTCTGGCCCCTGCGGCCAACGCTCTGTACCGTCCTCCCGTCACTCTGTCGTGTGAGATCAGGACTCGACCGAGCGACACTTGCTGACCCAGCACTTCCATGGCACCACGTTCCTCCACAGACCCCAGCAAACCCAACCCAATGCCACTCAAACAACCAGCTTGAAGTTAACGCGAAAAGTAGCGTGGTGGTGAGAGCAGCTGTGTTCAGACTTGAAGGATGGAGGTTTGAGTCCCACCCCCTGCTGTAGTAGCTGTGAGCAATGTGCTCAGCCTGAACTGCTAGGTAGATGATTAGCTTAACAGCGTAGGTGGTCTTGGAGAAAAGCAAATGCAATGCAGCTGCCCAATTCCTCAGGTGGGCGTGGGGATGATGGCAACACGACCTGGGAACAGGTGCATTTCACTGCTAGCTCACCTGTAGCTGACAAAGGTCAGGTAACAGCAAAGAACAGTATGTCAGAGTAATGAGCGACAAGATCTTTGCTTGTAGAAGTGCTCTGAGTTAATGGGCCATCTGAACACGAATGGGAAGGAGTTACACTGAAGCAGGAAGGCTGTGCTGAACCACGTCGAGGTGAGCCCATTCCGTCGCGCCGGTTCACTCTCAAAGTATAATGACTCGCTAGGTTGATAACTATTGTTTTTTTACAAGCTCTCCAACCTGAATCGTCATTCAAAGCACAGTCATCTACTAAAACTGGATTAGTACAGAAAGCATTAGAAAAGCAGAACTCTTTAAGGTGGAATCTTTCTTGAGCGCTTACATCTGTCAGTTCTCTCCTAAGGAAAACAAGCCAAGAAATGAAAGGGAATTTCTAAATGTGCTGATTCTTATTGGTTGTGATAAATAACTGTCAAAAATGACATGGCTTTGATGTAAAATTAACCCCGTGGCCTAAAGAGAATCTTGCTGCGTACCACTGCGGAGGGAATAGGGAATGGATGCTGTTTATAAATACTTACTTGTCAGGAAGTTGACGGGTGTGACACGTTCTGAACTGTCTATAACGTGCAAAAAAGGGGGAAAAAAAAAAACAGAACAAAGTATAACCTAGCACAACAGTCTGAAAAGAAAATTGTCAATGCTAAAGTTTAGGTATCCTTTTATAAATTATTTATGGTACCACATTAGCTACCTACGCTACACACCCAAAACAAATTTAATGACGTGACAAGCGCTCGTATTTTCTTTTGGCGGAAGACATAAATAATAGAAATCATGAAGAATGCATGCTTCGAGAAGCTGCAGCCGCTTCCAGAAGTTTCCGTCGAGAAGTTGGCAGTTCGCTCCTTCATCGCCTCGTGTTCGCCAGAACCGGAGAGCGGCGATCCTCCGGTCCGCCGCTCTACACCTTCAGTGCGGACGGAGTCCCACAGCGGCTGGCAGGGTCGGCTCTGTGGTTCACTGCTTTGCTCATTCTCCGCAGGCTTAGTCGCCGATATAAGCTTAACTAATTCTGGGGAGTTGGGGGAAAAAAAAGAAGAAAATTGAAAATACTGCAAGGCGTGAAACGTTTGGTGGAAACACGATGTCGCTACACCTCGTCCCACCTCGCTTGGTTGACGCTTGTTTGGCTCCGGCAAATTTACATTTAAATGCAGTCGGTGTGCCGTTGTTTCCCCTTTTAAAGGGACGGGGATGAAAGCGTGCGCGCTCTGTCCTTGTCATGTCGAGGCATCGCGGAGGCAGAGACGCGGCCTCCTCCGAGTCTGCGGCAGCCTCTAATATTCATGAGGGCCGCCTGCCTGATCTGCTCGCATCCAGAGCAACACCGTCCCGCTGAAGGATGAAGGGGGGGTTAACTACAACGTCGGGGCCTTGTTCATTTGTTAGGCATCATCTGGAAACAAGTCTCTGACCTCAGAAAGACGCTCGTACGGGGCTTCAGGTCCCCGGCGCGGGTTGTTATCGGCCTGCTGTCGCTTCGGAGGCAAAGCTCTTCCCACACTTGTGCCTGTGCAGCGGGTGGCAGCGGGGCGCTAAATTTGGGGAAATAATCCACATTACACGATGCCGTGCAACGGGGACAGTCAAAGCGCTTCCGAGCTGCGAATCTACTGTCTGTCTCGATCTCTTCCGATGTGCCGCCGTTTCTGTGGTAACGCCAGCCCTGGAGAGCATCCTTCCGCGCTGTCGCCTTGCTCGCTTCCTGCATGTCGTCGTGTCGCTTTCAATTCACGCCCGTTTGATATCGCGCTCTGGCGTTCGCTCCACTTTTGTTTATATTTTGATTGTACGTGTGATGTTTGCACAAAAAAAAGGGAAAGAAATAAAGAAAACACGCGACCTGTATTGGGGTCCAGGAGTTATTGCAGTTGTTGTAATGACAAAATTATGTCCGGGGGGATTTGGTCAGGTGTATGCAAGCGAATATTTGTTTAATCTCCATGACACAAAGGAAAGTAGCAACAAAAAAGCATTAGTCAAGCACTATAAACATAAAATAAGCTGCCCCACAAGGGTTTAGTATGAACCACAATAAAGTACTCCAGCGCAATATGGACAAGTCTTTTCATCTCAATTATTCTATGTGTGCATCTTGTACTCCACATAGACATTTAAGGATGGAAGAAGGGGGAGGTGGGGGCTGGAAGTTTACTGGGGGGGGCTGGCGGGGTTGTATAAAATAAATAATAGACATGGAATTTATTCTTCTGTACATTTCATGGCTAATGCAGCCGTAGTTCAATAGAAGCGCCTGCACAAAGACCGGGAGCGGCAATTTGATTGATCTGTTGTGACAGCAGCCAAATAATTGAGAGTGAGAGGTGCCAGCGGAGATGAAATGCAGGGCGGAGATTCGCCAGACGATCCCGGCAGCCGCAGCGACTCTGCGTTCCTGGCTTTTTCTGTTCTTATTCCATTGATATCTGCCTGCTCTCTGTTGTTTGCCTTCAGCAAGTGGTTTAAAACAACAGGCACACACACACACACACACACACACACACACACACACACACACCCGCTTGTGTGCATGTGGAAGATGGAAGACGGTGGAAAGAAGAAGAAAGGCTCGGCACAATCTCTCTCACTTGGCTTAAAATATTCTGCTACGTGTACAAGTAGACACACAGTGTATAAACACAGAGAAGAGACGCACACTCAGACCGGCACAGTTTGTAAATTGCATCAGTTCCAAACGTGTTCTAATACTTTTTTATTCATTTTAGCTGCCCCTCATCTGGTGAGAGTCAAATCTTTTATATATGTTTTTTTTTTTTTGCTTTCATTTATTTTCACATCAGACCCTTTCTATTATGTAGCGAATATATGACTTTGTCAGCTTCCTGGCCTAGTTTTGTCTTCTTAAACAAGAGAAGTCATGTCTTCAGAAGTGAGGTAAAAATGCTGGAGGGCAAAATGGTGGGGGGGCAAGACTCTTATTTTAATGGTCAAGAAGAAAAGGCTGCGGTGCAGATGCAAGTAAACTATATGCAACATCACAAAGAAAAATTACACCAAGTAACTGAAGATTCAACTGAAATTTTACTTTTTGTACTTCTGTCGAAGAGAACCGCTCATACTGAGTTGTGATCTGACACCTCAGCTGCAAACATATATTTGAAATCAGTGCATCATTATTATTATTATTATTATTATTATTATTATTATTATTATTATTATTATTAATAATAATAATATTTTTATTTTTATTTTTATAGTTACAGAAAGTTAGAGACACTGAGTATCAAAAAGAGTTGATAAAAACAGCAGAGTAAAATTTAAGAAGTAAAAATAGCTAAAAGTAATGACAAAAAGATAAAATGGCATAATAAATGAAATAAGAGAAATCCAATGTCAAATCGATGGGGAGAAAAATCCAATAAAAAGTCTTCTTAAATAATTTTAGGTTCATATGCGCTTTAAAAACTGGCACCGAGGGGGAGCCTTTAATGTATGTTGGTCTTTCAGCAGAATGTTACCCCCTGCTGGCATTTGGCCTTAGAGCTTCTTAATGACAGCGAAAGACGAAACAGAATTTTTCTGTACAACAGTCATGGAGCGCAAAAAAAATAAATAAAAAATCCTAACAGCCGACAGAAGTATTCATTCATTTTTAATGTCCTTATTTTTAAAAAGACTGGCGTATACTGATGATTATAGACAAAATGTGTATATGAAACGGCATTTACATTCTGTGGAGCTGTGTGTACATTTATTTATTTTGATCCAGACCCTTGGAAAGACTAAATTTCATTTTCAGAGCAGCGGCCCCCTTTTTTCCATGTTTGGCATCAGTACATTTGGAAAAGGGACATCCAATCGGCCGCACACGGTCTCTCCAGCGGCCACAGCTGCAGCTGAGAATTATGTTTGCGAAGTAAACTTACGTGATGTCAGCATCCTCGTACTCTGGCTGGAATACCACACATCATCATCACAGAAGATGAACTGGCTCTGCAGACCACCAACCCACCCCTGCAGGCCCCACGGCACCAGGCCCAACCGGGCCTGAAATCCTGAAACGCTCCTTTAATCCTCTTCCGGAAGTGTCTGGTCCCTTGAACATCACCAGTCTTCAGATGGGGCCCTGAAACACCACCACCTTCCACCAGCTCACTGGAAGCCATACGTATTCGACCATCTTAAATGAAAATTGATTTGAGATTTACATGGTTGGCAGGAAGAAAATTAGCTTATGAAATATTGTAAATTAAACATTCGACATAGTGAGTGTCTGGCTTTTGGGGGTGGGGGAGTGTGGGAGGAGAAGGTGTAGTACTGGTACTGTAGCGTAACTGAAATTCCCATCCCATCTCATCCGATTCCGGTGACATTTCTACATTTTATCTGCGTTCCGCATGAGCTGCGATGTTAATGGTAATTTTATGGGGCAGAGATGGAATGAAAGTCTTGCTGTAGCAGATTGTCAGCGATACAGGGTGCGGCTTTTTGGACAGATAGGAGTGTGTGTCCCATCCTTGAGTCACTGTGACACAAAGCCGCCACTTCAGCCCGTGTCTGCTGTTGTTTAGACGTTCGGAGCCGTTTGTCCGGCGCTGCTGTTTAAGAGAACGGGACGATCATACGTACGAAAACACACCCCTCCTCTGGGTTTGGTCTGTCACAAGTTGGGGGGCAGAAGCTTTTAGCTACGTGAGGTGGGAGGGGGCGCTCATATGCACGTGTTTGACATTTACGAAACATACGCAGAAGCGGAACAGATTATCAGATCAAACGCTGATGCTTTTAAGATACAGGCGGGCGAGTTACGCCCCAGACGTACATACTCACACGCTCGCAAACCTGCTCCTGCACGCGCTCATTGAACACGAGGAAACTCTACACTGTCTGAGCGAAGCGACGCTGCCTAAGATCGTATCGGCAACGCTGTCGGCCCCCCGGTCCATCAAACAGCAGCTGGAGGTGTAATGAATACCCCGTGGGGAATATTTGACAATCAACTTACTATCATGAAACTCTTTCCAGAAAACGCTTTTCGATAGTTGCACTGTTGAGAGCAAGTATGAATCGTCAGTTATGAAAGCTGCGCTGTTGTGAAGAGCTAAAGTGTTGCCGATGATGCGGTTTATCCTCCAGGGCCGTCCACTTTTGTCCACTCTGGAGGGCGCAAGCCTCCCAAACTCCTTTTACAAGACGCCGCATGTCTGGGTGAGGAGCTTGGACACCTTTCTACACATATATCTACAAACCTGTTTTTTTGGTCTCGAGAGGATGCATATATGAATATGAGACATTGCAAGCAGGTCTCCAGAAGACAAGGGAAGTGTAAACGGTGAGGTCAGGGCGCTTCTCCCTTCCACGTGGTGAAAAGGGTCAATATTAAGTATTGCTTTTCTGCTTTTCTCCGCTGTAACAAAAACCTGTGGTCAATCTCATCAGCAAATGGTTTGTAAATGAACCTTGGAGGAACATTAGCGCCGGGAAGGGCAGGTCACCTGACAGCGGCGGCGCTAAAAGGCGTCTGCGGTTTTAAATGGCAGGCCGGGGCCTAATCGTGCTAATTAATAGCCGTGGCTCCTCGAACCTGCATTCACCCGCCTTTTTCTTCCCGCCCGGTCTCAGCAGGGCGTCGGCTGGGTAAAAGGCCTACAGGGAGGCCTTTCTGGGCTCTAATGATCCCCGGGGACCCAGCTGGGCTAACCTCAAGTACATCTCGGACGGATTAGATGGCCTCTCCGCGGACCTCGGCGGAGCCAGCGGTGGGCTGTGTGCAGGGAAGAGAGCCGATCCATCCCCCGCCCCGCCCCCCCTCCCACCACCTTCGTTTTTCCTCTCCTTCTCTCTCATATTCTCCCCCAGCTCTCATTTCACTCCTCTCACTTTCCCTTCCAGTTGTTTCCCCCTTCTGCCACTCACTCCATTTTTCACAACTCCACCACCTTCCGTCCTTCCTCTTCCCTCCATTACAAGCTGCACTGTGGAATATCGAGGCGATGCAGACAGGATTGAAGAGGAGAAAAATAAAGTCCACCATACCTCTATGATGTAAATTAAAATACATTTAGGTGTGTTGTGTGTGTGTGGAGGCAGCAGGTGCCATAGTGATTTAGGTTATTACCTTATAGTGAAAGGACACAGATTTGGACCCCTGATCAATGTATCTACCCTGTGTTTCTGCAGTAAAAATCACTCACCTGTATGAAAAGTTAGTGTGCAAGCCTAACATTGTAAATATCTCTGGACAAAGGCATCCGCTAAATGAATAAATAGTTAGTAGTATAGACTGATGTGAAAAACAATGGAAACCTGCAGGAAAATTCTGCTGTTCTAAATAAGTTAAGCCACGTGGGCATCTGATCCGTGCATTTTGCAATTGATTATACAATAGAATTCAACAGCAGTGTCATTTCCCGGGGTGGAAAAAGTGAGAAGGCTTCTAAGTCGAAGCAAAAAAGACGCACGTGATTCGCAAGTTGAAGAAGAGTGGATTAAAGGTCCCAGATTTGCACAAAACTGAAAAAGTTGCTATGGTTTGGAAGTAGCCCTGTGGGCAAGGGGGAATACATCACATATGCATAAATATGTATAATCTATGTTCACTCTTATAGTACTCAATATTTAGGTGTGAATGACCCCGATCGTGCTTGAAATTATTGTTACATTTAGCGGACTTGTGTAACATTAAACACTGGCGTCGAAGCTGGAAGAACAGCCTCTACGTTTGACTTGCTTAGGCGCGTCGCTCAGACACGCGGCGCATACCATCATAAAGGGATTTCACTGTGAAATTAGTTAGTCCCACATTCCATGTAATGCAACAGCTGAAGTGGTTAAAAAAGGCCCAGCTCAGCTGTAAGGACAGGAGAAAATCTGCTTTCTTTCCTACTCCCTTTTTTATCCTTCCCCAAAGAGACACCCCTACGCCCCACCCCCCACCCAATCTCGGGCCCGGCCCCCCGTCTGCGTCCGGAGGAAGCTCTGCTCTGCGGACGTCTCCCGTCGCTGTGCGTTTCCTCCCATGATGTATTGTCTTTCCCAGGAATTTCATTTACTGGCAGCGCCCTTTACTGAACCTGTTGCGAGCCAGCGGCCACGATAAGCGCATAAGCGCCACGCCACTTCATTTATCATGTGTCGTCTCAGACGCGCTCCGATCTCATATGCCGTTCCGGAAGAAACCACTGAGGTAGCAAAATAACAAGTCCCTGCAGCAAAACAGGAACACAGAATAATATGGGACAATAAGCACTGCCTTGTCATTTGAACCGTTGCATATAAAAAACACATACAACATGTGAAAATATTCGCACCCAAATGGAGGACTCTCCTCTTCAGACCATGTTGCCGTCCACATGTGGCTCTCTGCATAAGTATCTTCTAATGGAATAAAACGCGGATTGATGGTCCTACAGTCCAAAGACGTGTGTTTTAGGTGAAATGGTGACTTTGAATTGCCCATAGTGTGTGTGTGTGTGTGTGTTACATTGGTGTGCAGGTAGTTGAATGACTGAAGGGAGTTCAGTGCAGTGTGTTAAACATTGTAAGTCTACTCGGGCTCTTATCACATCAGTGTAAACAGTGGTTAGAACCACTGCTTTGTAGTTAAAGGATCTGGGTTTAAACCCCATTCCTGCTGGAGTGCCCTTGTACCAGGTACTTATGCTGAATTACTCTAGTAAAAATGGGTAAATAATTTTATGCTGTTTCGCATGCAAATTTAACACTGTAAGCTGCCTTGAAGAACAGTGTCTGCTAAATATTGCTTAATAGTCATATCTTTGTTACTTTCACTAGTGTTTATTTTTTATTTCTTAGCAGCTTCTCAGAACAAAGTACGTGACACATATTATTTGGTAGTTTGTCTGTTTTTTTTGGTTTCCAAGCGTTGGTATGACGATCCCCATCACTGACAGTCATCCATCTACATCATGCTTAGTACACAAACCTACATTTCTAAGTCATCTTGGAGAAAGAGTGTCACCTGAGTGTGTGCATGTAAACGCACTCCTCTATTTGTGTGGTGTGCATTCTGATCATCTGGAAGCCGACGCATTGGTCACGAATCGAGATGTGGCCAGGACCGCTAAGCGTGAGCGAGACAGCCGTTCTTGAGGGCCACCGATACGTGGAGACGCGATTCCCAGGAACCGCAGGGAATACCGGCAGAGCACTAATGGAAGCATCCCCAGCTCCAAAGAATTCACTTATTCTGTTTTCACCTGCTTTCAGCCCTTGCTGAGCTGTCGGTGGCCTCCACGCGCTCCTGGCTCCTCCTCACTCTTCCTCTACCTGGATCTGGCTGTGCAGGGAACAGGAGAGCAAATCCGCCATTCCTCCTTCCCCTCAGCTGTGTAACTGATATAAAATATGTAATTGCCTATTGAGACTGAAAACACAAAACGCAGGCAGTTATCACCCTTTTCATTTGCTCTGCTTGTAGTTCAAAGGCCTTCCCAACCCTGAACCCCTTTGGATTTTTCTACAGCATGTGTACATGCATCATTCCGAGAAAGGGGTATTACGAGGCAGACAGTCTATTATAGTAGCTCTAAAGTAGCTTTTTTTTTTTTATCAGCAAATACAGACGCATCGCTTTTAGTGTCACTGGAGAAGCACTCACTTATTGCAGCGCATCCACCCTGTTCTGTTGACCTTCCTGCCTGCCCCCCGGGGGCCACATAGGCATGCATTCTTTATGAGGCTCTTAGTCCCCATCCTCTCCCTGGGACGCACTGCCCAGAAGTGAGCTCCAGCGCCGTTTAGTAGCGCTAGTAGCCACACCCAGGGTGAAGTCACAAGGGCTGTGACGGCACCCTCTCGAGCCAGTTCTTTGAGCAGGCAGGAGGACCAAACCCCGAGCGGCCCGCTAAGGAGTTCACCCAGCCGAGCCGGCTTTCGTCTCAGAGAGCCCGGCAAGATGATCGATGGGTGGAACATCAAAGGCGTCGCACGGGGGCCTCTCGTGTTGTGCTCCGCTGTTTGTTTTCCGTCTCATCTCCATGAAGCCCGATCGATACTTTCAATTACACCCCGAGTGAGCAGGGATTGTATGAGATGCTTGCGAGGAGCTCGGCTTCGCCCGGCATCGCAAAGAGCAGGGTTTTATCCTCCAGTTCCATACATGTGGCAGAGCTCGCTTTTCTAAGCTTGCTTGACATTTGTCTCTATGTTCATTTTGAAAGACTTATCAATTGTTTAGCATCGGGCTGTGATGCTGTGACATGGTTGTTTATGACGGGGATCCTTTGTTAACCCACTGCGATTTTTCTGGATCCGTCGTATTTTCTCTATAAGACCGCACAGCGAGGCGGAGAAGCGAAACTTACGTAATCTTGAATGCAAAAGTAAACATGAAAAATCTTGATCAATCTAACATTTGGTGGCACCACTGCAGAAACTGTAAGGATTGTGGAGGCATCAGGTTCATTGTAAAACACTGAGCGTTTGGGAGGTTCAGGCTCTGCGATTTATCTTTTGGAAAAAAAGGTGCTCCTGAAGACGGCTGTGGCCTTCATGGTCCTGATCTCAAGGTTCCTAGTGGCAAAATGAGTCTAGGAACGTGGTCTTTCCTGACCGAGGACCTGTGGAATTTGCTTTCACTTTAGTTGTTGATTCACGGAGGAATTTTGTTATTGCCACAAAAATATTCCTCCCTGGCTCACATCCAGCGTGCCCTACAAAACTGACAGATCAGTGGGAGTGAAAGGCCTTCGACGCTCAACAGAAATCTGATCAGAGGTAAGAACTTCAGACCAACAATACTGAACATTTGGCAGAATTGAGCTGTGCAAATGCAATTTTTCATAATTGCTCTATTGACTTGTCATTGATTTACCTCGGACATGCATATTAAAAGAAAGGTCTGACACCTCTGGGGGCGGCGGCTTATCTGTGTGTGTATGAATGTGTGTACGGGGTATCTATGCATGTTTGTGCTGGCAGGGGGTGTGAGTTGTCGCTGCCCCCACAAGCCCAATTAAAGCCGTCAGAGGGGTTTAATCGCATCACAAATCCATCACATTAAGCGTTGGCAAACAGTCATAAACTGTGGCCTTTCCCAGAAGCTTCCAGGCCTGGTCTCATGGGCCGCAGTGAGGCTTTACAGACCTCAGTGAAACCGCCCACTTCGGCGAACGGGAAACTTATTAACGGTGCTTGGCCTAGAAGATAATACAGCCAACCTTTATTTATGTTACTTGTTTAGTCATACGGCAGCATGAAGGCTCACAGCATCTGGACTGCTTGGGCACGAGTTCAGATCCAGCTGCATGGTTTTCCTCCCTCAGTCCAATGATATGTGTTTCAGGTTAACTGGTCACTCTAAATGGCGGGTAATGTGTGACTGTTGGCATTTGTGGTCACCCTGTGATGGACTGCCGTCCCATCTGGGGGGAAATTTATAGCCTAGCCCTGTGATTCCGGACCGCCGTGACCCTCCTCAGGATAAACGGCTAGCAGTAATGGATGGTTTGTTCGTAATACCTAAGCCGTTTCGGACACAGAGCCGCATTCGAGTTGCAAACGCTAACTTTTTCCAGTCAGGCACTTGCAGAAGAAAAACGGAGTTTGCATAACAGTTTATGTGCGCCCATGTATTTGTGAAGTCACAATCAATCCGTTTTATAAAATACTGCTGGACAAATCTGAGGCGACTAATGCATCCATGCTATAAAAGGCAGTTTTATTTAAATAAATGCGTTAATATTGCCATTATAGAATTTATTTCGCAAAAAATAAAATCGTACCATTTCAGTTGTCTTTTAGACGTATCGCGATCAATTGTGACTGGCTGTAAGACATCGCATTGCTGCCAGGGGTAGGTAGGCAGGTAAGAAGAGTGACCGAGTTCATAAACTCGAACTTCATAAAGGAACAGCCATTCCTATCCATAAAAGTCCAATCACCACCCTTCAAACTCCACTTGTACACTGTTATTCACTGACTTTATGAGTAATTTCCGGGGCTCCTTGAGGTCGTTCACTTTTGACCAAACCTGAGGAGTTCAATACTGAACTGCAGAAGGTCACACTGGATGCTGCAGTGAAGGAACGTGTTTGTTCAAGGCCTCTGCAGGCACGATGGGCTGAACTGAGCCGCATTCTGCCAGGGCGCCCGTAGTCCCAGCAGTCCGTACACTCATTTGGTTGGAGGTCTGCCGCGTTTTGGGAGGAGAACCTCAACCAGCTGGGTGCGCAAAACACACTAAATGTACACACAACAACACAAAAATTCAGACCCCCGTGGATTTTATTTTATTTTTTACCAAAATGGCAACTTGTTTCCAAGATCCCGGGGCTTCCTGAGGTCGAGTCGCTCTGGAAATAAAAATAACAAGGCAGGCACAAGGAGTAACCGAGAGGGTCTCAGAAGGAGGGAGAACAATAAGGGGCTTCGGGGGGTGGTAGAGGAGAGGGAGGGGAGGGGATAAAAGACAGGCGTGAGTCAGGGTCTGGTTAATAAAGGGTGGCAGGGATGGAGGGGAGAGCACCGATAACAAGGGGGGAGTCGCTCCTCTTCCTCCGGCTCCTCGGTGACAGGCAAAAAAAAAAAACAAAAAAATGACATTCCTCTGATGAACAGGCCCTGTCTGGCCCAGACTCGCGACCTCTGACTATCGGTCCGCTTCAAACTGAATTACAGCCTCTCCTCCTGCCTTCCACAGCGGATTTTCACTACTCAAGCACGCTAAGCTGTAGCCCTCGGGAAGACGGCCTTGCGAATCACAGATGTTTTCTCCTTTGGCTAAAGTTTATTATAAAAATTACAAAAATGCTGTTTTTTTATTAAAGTTGGTCATCATTCAGGAGGATTTGGTTAAATTCATTTTTGTCACTCATTACCCGGTAGTGACTATTTCAGCGTGGCCATTATATGGCAGTTAATGTATTTTATATTTATACACACACCAAAAAGAGGGTGCAGGTGCTGTTGTAGTGGAGGCTGCTGCCTTGGGAGGTGAAGCATTTGGGTTCAAATCCCATCTCCTGCTGGAGGAGTGTTAAGAGAAGTGCTTGCTCTCGATTCCTGGAGTAGAACTTACGGAGATGTGTAGCTAAGCAATTTGATGAGTGAATGCAAATGAGTATCTTTCACATGTAGTCATACCTTTAAACATTAACTGTTTTTTGGAGCAGGACATTTGGCTGTTGATCCACGCCTGAACTTGGACATGTTCGTACACCAGTGTGGTAGATTTCTGTGCGCGGTGTTGGCCAGCTATCCACCGGGCAGCCCTTGCTGTTTTGTACCCCCGTGCGGGCCGCTCGACAGCCGATGCCCGGTCAGGATTGGCCCTCAGCAGTGCAGCCACCAGAAAACATGCACACGCGACCACCGAGTCAGCGTGTACTCAAGAATCAGCCATCGTCGGCTGTCGAACACCTTTACACGGCAGGTATACAAGGGAGCGTGAAATGACGTTCCTCTGGTCCACGGTGCACACAACGGGGGGTTAAATAAACGCATAAAATAAATGATAAAAACATTATGTAGATAAAATAATTACCAACATATAAATACAAGATTTAAAATAGATATGTAAGGTAGACAAGAACATATGTGCAGACAGTCGAGGGGCAGAGGTTGTGGTAGTGAGCGGGCCTCAGCCTGTGGTGGAAAGCTGTTTCCTGAGCCCGGTAGTTTTGGCTCAGGAACCCTTGTGTTTCCGCCGGATTTCTCGGCGTTCCGCTGGGATGCGTCGAGCGCCGATTCGGGTTTCTGTCATTAATTACCTCGGGTCCGGGGTCGGTGGCCCCCGCGATGGCAATCTGACCCCGACTGGGGGGGAGGGGGCGAATAATGAGCGGCGGGGAAGGAAGTAGCGGCCGAGCTCCCGTCTCATTCCTTCATCCCCCCTTTCGGCGAAAGGTGTGTGAGGTGAAAGAAACCAGCAACAACAATTAGTGGAGGGGAGCTGCCAAGCCGAGCGGTTCTCCGCGGGCGGCGGCGAGCGGCCGGTCGAAGGGAAGCCTTGTTAGCGGCGAAGGGGGCGGGTCAACAACCCTGACAGTCTTAACAAGATGACAGAATGTATAAAGCGGCCGCGTTAAAGGACTCCGTTACCTGCGGAGCTGCGGTATAACAAGCCCACTCGGGGCCCGCGGGTGTTCCCCTTGAATTTGTTTTCCTATCGTTCACCGCATCCCCCCAACCCAACCCCATGGAGCCAGGGCCCTCAGATCAACTTTGATCTTTCTCGGGGTCGGGTAATTTTCTGAGAAAAATTTCATTTGCTTTGTTTGTTTCGCTTTTTTCTTTCCCTTTTCCCCTTCAGCGTGACTCCTTATATTCAAAAAGAGTAGCTGGTCCTGTCAGGCCTTGTAAGAGAACTAGCCACCGCATTTGAAGTGAGGACCGAACTCTTGGATTTTTGAGTTGGAAATATATATAATTCATGGCGCGGTCGAGAGCGATGTCAGCGTGTCGGAGAGGTGGGGGGTGGGGAGAGGGTTGCTATGATTTTTTTTTTTTTCCCCCCACTGCTGTTTACTGGGGAACGTGGGCTGTTTTATTGTGAGTTTCACTCTTCAGACTTATGATGAAACAATAGGGCCTCAGAGAGAGAGCTACTGAACTGTCCACCAGCGGCATAAGCGAAGGAAAATGGGGCCGTACCTATATAAATGGCAATTTAATTCATATTAGAGGAGTAATGTGTTCAAAATATGAATACTGTTTGTCTATGTTTTAAATAAATGAGAGATTTTTTCATCTAGGGAGTGAGGGTGGAGTGACGGCTCGACCCGGGGTCTGAGGAGCGAGTCCCAGGATCCCTTTGATTGTGTGCTGTCGGCCGCTATTCGGTGATATCCAACACCTTGACAACGTGCTTCTCTCATGGAGAGAAAAAAATGCACGTGTGGAGTTTTGTTCGGGGTTATTTCTTAGATTTAAACTTTAGCTCAAGATTTTTTTCATGTGCCTGCTAGGTCTTGCTTGAGTTTCCGCCTCATGTTCTGAATAAACCTCTAAACCGTCACAAATCTCCTTGGCAAAGAGACGTGTTTTTGGTGGTTACTGTACATTTGACGGCGACTGTCGTGTTGTGATTAAGATGATAAATGATGCTGAAGAGCCGGCCCTGGGCAGCACAGTAGGGAGAGCTGCTTTCTTCCAGCTGAACAATGTGACTTCTGGTTCTGCTGTGTTTAAATCCTTTCCCGTGCTGCAGTACTCGGGATCAAAGCCCTTATCCCGAACCGATAAAGTAAGTTACCCAGGTGTATAAATGGGTAAACAATGGGAACAGCTTACGCAAAACCTAGCCCTGTAAATTCAGTCAAAGAAAGTTGCTAGTTAAACAAAGGTCAGTAGTCATAACTATGCAGCTACTTTTGTTGGTCCGGCTTGTCTGTACAAACCGCAACGTGCATATTGTTTATCAGACCAGATGATGGATAAGTAAATTGTGTCTAGAAACGCCGACGTGTATAAAAGACGGCCGCGTTTGAATGTGTCTGCTGGGCCGTTTCCCTGGTGATCGCAGACCAGCCCTCTCGGGTTGCTGGGGTTACTCGCCCTGCAGTGGCCAGTGAGACGCGCCTCCCGCTGAATGCTGCTGTCAAGGCTGGCCATCCTTTATGTGCCGCCGTGGCGGGCTTGACACAGCCAACGCCGGAATGCTGACAGCGCTGTTGATCAGTCGTTCCATGACTTAACCTTGAAGTATCATTCAGCCGGCGCTCGCTCTGTCCCTGCTTTTCAGTCATACCCACAATGCCCCAGGAAGGGCTAAACCTTAAGGTGTCAGAGCGCGGGGCACAGATGTGGTCATCTGAAAGGGGTACCGAGAACTCAGAAGCATTCTCTAAAGTACATTTAATATTTTCTCTATTCGCAGTCACATTTCTGTTTTCTCACCGTGCGTCCTCACTAACATTCAAAATTGTAATTGCGGGGTTATCGTGCAGAGCTGCTGCCTCACAGCGCCTGGGCTGTTCCGACGTCGGTTCGAATCCAGCACAGTCTGTGTGAAGTTTGCAGGTCCTTCCCATGTCAAAGTAGGTTTCCTCCAGGTGCTCATGTTTTCTCCCACAGTCCAAACACATGTGCTTAAAGATAACCGACCCAGCAAATAACCCACTTGCCAACTGCCCAGGGAGTCCAGGATAGGCCGCCGTGACCCTGACCAGGAGTAAGCGGTTCATTAAAATGGATGGATGGATGGATGGATGTGATTATTATGTGCACAATTTTATGCCGCATCCATATTAAGTTAACTACTGTAAATGAACTGTAAACGCTGTAAATATTTGCCTTCATTTTTCAGAGGATAAATTAGTGCAATATTTAACATCCTCTCCCCATGGATTTAGCGCCACTCCGATGCAGTTTCGTGACTTTTGTCGTCAGTAAATGTGAAAATACTTATAAAGAGCCGTTTTTTGTATATGACAGTGATCGTTTTTATTTGACAGTAAGAGAAAAGTTAAACAGTTTGATCATTTAGACCACAGGTCAGTGCAGTGTCTTTTTTCATGTCCGAGAGACATAAAGTGTGTGCTATTTGTCACCGTGTAACACACGCTGTCTTGCTATGTCAGTGTCCATAATAGCGCCCTGTTTCTGTTTCCTCTCTGCCTCCACTTTGTGACAGCTACCTCATCCCTGAACTCACAGATCCAGCACCTGCAACAGCTGCAACAGCTGCAACACCAGCATCAACAGCAGCAGCAACAGCACCTCCAACAGCAGCAGCAGCAGCAGCAGCAGCAGCAGCAGAAGTCGCACCATCCGGTAGCGGCTTCATCGCACCCGCCCAGTCAGCAGCCAGCCCCACATCAGCAGGCGACGCCTAAACAGGAACAGCCCTCCGCTTCCATCTCTGCCCCCGTGTCTGCCTCGCCCTCCCCCCAGAGCCCAGCTCAGCCCCCCCAGCCCTGCTCCCCCCAGCACAAGCAGAACCACTCGCCGGCCCACAGACAGCCTTCGCCCCTGAGCACACCTACACCTCGCCAGGTACGTGCTCCAGCTCTGCAGTGCTGTGATGGTTTCACCCCGGGCGGGCCATCCGTAGAGGCCGTGTTTCCTTTTCTGACCTTCCGCCACGGTCCTTGATGCATAACAAACTAATATAACCGTCGCAGCACCATACAGGGTGTAAACTGCATAGTGGCACAGTTCCACGGTGTATAAATGAAAACCAGAAACATGCGGGCACATGTGGGGTCACAGGTTTGAATCCAATCTCCTGCTGTTGCTCCCCGTGAGCAAGGTCCTTACCCTAAATTACTGTAGTAAAAAAACAGCTGTATGAAAACGTAAATCATCGTATGTATTGTGACAGTGCGCGTTGCTTTGGACAAAAAGCATCAAAATAATGAAAAATGTATGTGCAGTAACCCTTTTACCTGGATTGCCAGTTTAAGACAATGAGCCCCATTCTTAGTTGTAGTTCAGCCCAGGTTTTCCATAAATCAGTTATCTCTGACCTTACGTCAGTCTCACAGTACACCCTCTCTTATTATCTTCATTAAATTTTCTTCTCTTAAAATGAAAATAAATAAATAAATAAATAATAAGATAACGTATAATAACATCCCCATCCATCCATTTTTGTTAACTGGTCTAGAGCCTATAATAATAATATCAGTAAGATTTTTTTTTTCCAGTGCACAATCATGACCATTATGTTATTTTTGTCAAGTACAGGTCATGGCATTTGGAAAATGAGTCCTTTAAAATGCAAAAGGGGATTTTAAAATGATGCAGTACGTAGACCGTGTGTAGATGGCATGAGAATATAACTTGTCGTGGGGCAGATGGTGTAACCCGCACAAAAATACCTTTGGAGATGTGTATGGTTTCCAGAGGGACGGAATCTACCAGCCCCAGCTGCCAGCCTAACCAGGATCACCCGCGCACACATATGGAAAGACCAAAGAGTCCAGAGAGGTCCTCAGAATGGACAACATTAAAGGAACGCGGTGGGTGGAAGTGGGCAGCAGTGCTTTGAGAACACATTGGCAGATACCTCTGAAACTGCACAATCTGAGTTCAGTAACAAAAATAGGTGTTAGAAGTACAGTTTATATCTGCGTCCGTAAAGGCGGTGAGATCTGCAGTAACGATCGAAATCAGGCTTCCGGAGAAGATGGAGCTGTAGTGCCTTCACTACGATAGGCTGAATATTATGCTCAATTTTTTTTTTTCTCCTCCCCCTCATTTTTAAGCTTGCGGTTAAAAACCTAATCCTTTTACATTAGCTACAATCTGTCTGGGGAAATATTGTTTCAGAGATGGGTCTAAAACGATTGTCAGAATAAGGGGCAAGGTAATTCGAAAACATGATTGAATTTGTTTGGAGAAATTCGAGAGACTACAAATATTGGCTCTGAAGAAGACGCTCATGCGCTGTCATGTCTCCCTGAGCAGAATTGAAATGGAGAATAAACGGTTTAGGCTTCCATTTCCTACTCCAAGTGGCTTTTGCACACTCGCAGAAAATGAACACAGGCCGTAAATTGCATTTAGGATTATGATGTCTCGGTGTGATGAAGCTGCGAAACTTTATTTAGGATATATGTTATCATAATATCTGAAAGGCATTCCAGGGGAATTGTCATTATGGTGTAGATGGTATATGGAGGCTGTCAGGCCTTACTAATACCGAGAGGCAAAGGTGTGAAAGGGTTAAGCTGTCTCAAATGAGCTTGGGTGCTAAACCTCATTTGGACTCCCTATTTCGTGCCTTCGATGCTAAATATGGGATAAGCGGTGAGTCCTGCGCGGTGCCGGACAGTTGACCAAAGACACTAAACGTACCCAGAAAAGTAAAAACTGATTCTAAACTCTCCCCCTCGCTGTGCCAAAAATGTACTTTTTCCCTTTATTATTTTAGGAAACATCTTTTTCCACAGTGAACTGCAGTGTTTGTATACTAAGCTGCTTACAATTATTTACCCTTTTATGCACCTGGGTAATTCACACGGATCGATTCGGGGCAAGCACCTCGATCGAGGGTCCTGCAGCAGGGGCAGGGACTCGAACCGGGGACCCTCAGTCGCTAGGTGACAGCTTTAACTATTACCGTAACCCTACGGATTGTGATGGGCTTTGTTAGCGCTCCCCAGTGAGCAGACGTGCTATTGCTTCGGATAACAGCGAGTGGAGGATGTTGTTACCGCTCTCCTCCCGTTTGTTCTTGCTGAGGCAGCACAGAAAGGCTTCATTCGTCTCGCAGTCCTAATAGTATGAAACATTTACCACTTTCCTGCTCAGTCCTAAGCCTCTCTCAAAAAAAAAAAAAACTCATGGCAGCTAATATGAGGCTGTTCTTCATTAAATTCAGCTGCAGGAGAAATATGGAGAAGTTCTGAGCTGTCAAGGGTAAAGTTTTCACCAGGTTTTTCTGTGGGTGAGGAACCCACAATGCAGTTGATGCATGTCATTGATAACCATGTGATTTAAACATCTATAGTCTGGGTCTGGTACTCGTCCTGGGCATTTCTTTATTTGCACAAACTCCGTATTATTTCCCCCCATTTTTGACCTTTGCGCGCGTCCATCCGTTTGGCCACCCCGTCCCTAGGCCCGTGAGCACGATGACGGTTGCTGCCGCACTCTCCCCGGTTTCATTTCTGGACCCAGATCGCCTTTCTCCCCCCATTTCATTTATCAGTGTCAGACTCTAATTGGGTTGTGGAGGGCCACTCTTGATGGCTGGGATGAGATTATCCATTTGTTTTTCTGCACCCCTCTCCACCCTGTCAAAGGCTGGCCCAGCTTCAGAGGACAAATTGTGCCCGGCTTAATGGTCCCCGGGGTCCAGTCGCCTTGGAAGCAGCCGTAGCCAGAAATTCAGCCCAGGGTATGAGCGATGGACTCTCTGAACATCTGACATACCAGGAGGCGTGGACAGGAAACCTCTTTCCTCTCGACGCTCGTATAGTCGACTCCTTTGCATAACTCGGCGCTTTAATGACAATTCTTAACGTCAAAGTCGCCCGCGTGTTCCTGCGCTTCTGGTGCCTTTGTTGCCTGCAACGTAATGGGACCTTTATAATTCTCTTTAAAGTGTGACATTAATAATGGGACTAGAACGCTCGCCTTGCCAGGTTATCAGTGAAAAAAAGCACGAGATTCCTATCTGTTGTTTGCTGATCTGTAATCTTCGTTGCGGCACAATAAAGACAGGGCTGCGTTTGCCTTCAGCGCCAAAGAAAAAATCCTGGCTTCTAAAATATCGGCTTCTTACACCAGGGTGTTCTTACAGCGCGTCATCTTCACCGCTGTTCTATTACCCACAAACCTTGGCTCTGCAGACCCAACCCACTAATCAGCACCGTCACCGGCGAAGGAGGGAGGACCCCGCAATCTTCCCACCCGACTCGGGAAATGCTGCCTCTTCTGTCCTCTTCACAAAGAGTCGAGGGGGCCGCCTTAGCCGCTGCTAACAAATTGCCTCGTTCCGTCCAATCAAGTCCGCGAGGATCGAAAGCCCTCTTTCGGGGACGGCGGGGTGTGGCTTGCAGAGACTCGCTTCAACTCGAGTTCGCCCCGATGGGTGCTCGTAGGTGTATGAATGCGTTCCGTGCTGAAGGTCACATGCCTCGCTACCCTACCGCTACCTATGGGTAGGAGTTGCCACCACCTCTCCACGGGGATGATGATGGTCAGCAGATGTCCCACTCAAAGGCAGAGGGGAACAAAATCACTGCGATGGCCCTTTCACCATACATCGCTGCATGGGTGCCCGGGTAAAAATTGTGTTCTTCATAGTTATTACAACAGACTCGTATAAGGAGAAATGAGCGAAAGCTCGAGATTTATCGGGAATTGCTTGTTACTTCCATAGTTCAGAAAGTACAACGGTGTCCTTCATCTGAGTGCTGTGAGGCTTTATGACATCCTTCACACTGGCCATCTGAACACAAAAAATTACATCCAATTTCATTCAAATTTTGTACGTCGGCGATGTGTCTGGTCAGATCTGGCCAGCTATGGGAAAAAACTTAAAGAGTATCAAATGGCAGGTTCAAGAGCTCATAGGTACATGTGTACCCACACACACACACACACACACACACACACACACACGCACGCACGCACGCAGGAGTGGTATTATTCCAGATAAATGAGGTGTCGCATTTGGTGACGTCCAAAAAGAAGCGTAGAAGTTTTAAAAATGACTCGGAAAAAAATGATGAGTGTCACACTCTAACTGGGTTGTGGAGGGCCACTCTTGATAGCCGGGATGAGATTATCCATTTGTTTTTCTGCGCACTTCTCCACCTTGTCAAAGACTGGCCAGGAAAGAAATTGTTTAAAAGCTGTAACACAGCATTAAGTGATGATCTAAGTTTTACATTTTCTTTAGAACTAACCATACTGAGTTGCCCCGTTCTGGAGGAGATGGTTGTGCTGAGGGTTACTCAACACTAGGATGAGTTGCTGGCTTTGAATAACACCGTGATCTTTCCTTCTGTATAAAAGTTTAGCTATAAAACACAGTTCAGTGAAAGAAATGTTCTCAAATATACACTACAGGCAGCCAGGGCTCTCGCACTCAACAATTAGCCACCAGGGCTTCAGCGCAACTGAAGCACCAACATGTGACAGGGGAGCAGCAGCATCATCCTGCCCGGGGGTTTCTCGTGAGACCGGGGGGCCGCCTCCATTTTAATTAACCCTACACTCTGAATCACTTAAGTGAGCTAATTCACTTCCTGTAGAGATCTGCTTAAAAATCTCCCCAGAGGTTCAGGCGCTCATCGCTCCATATTAACCTCGCTGCACTGTCTGCGTGAGGAGGCCGCGCGAACGGAGAGGTCTGGGATCTCACCCTCACGCGAAACGGCGCTTACTCCTGTGCAGCATCGCACGCGTGCTGTCGTGTTTTTAAATTGATCCGTCGTGTGTTTTTGCCTACGGGGGTTTACATTTAAGGGTTCTCCGAAGGGAAAACTTGCGACGATTAGTCGCTCGTGTTTAGTCGACGGCCTTTGTTCGGCGCACAGTGCTGGATGCGCTGCGCTAAACTCCGTACAGTCGTTCATCTGGGTTATACTGTGCAAAAGTATAACACCGTCACACATTAGTCGCCAATCCTCCAGTTTTCAAACTCCGCACGGTTTTATTGAGCCGGATTCACACCCACATCCGAACCCGCAGCCCAGGAGCTGTGAGGCACCAGCACTACCTGCCGAGCACCTGCTGTGCCCTTTTTGGCAAAGAAATGTGGAAGCACGAAGGCAAACGTCTGCTGCTCAGTAGGAAAAAAAAAACACGACTAAAACCACCGTAGCAAAAAGTACAGCTGGGAAGCGGTGTTTTAGGATGAAAATTATTCCGCTGAAATAATTTAAATGTGGAAAAGTCACCTTGTTATTTAACGCCTGGTCAGAAACGGGATCTATATGAAGCTGAAAACTTCTGGTGTCGAAAGAACCGCAGGGTAGAATAGAGTTCAGACTAGCTTTTTTCTGGAAAGTGCAGTATCTTTCATAAGCCAGTCCAGTTATGGCCCCCCACCACACCCCAAAATACTCCAGTTACAGACTGCAGTTACATCCCAGAGGAGAAGTCACCCGTGGTGAAGCCTTGGTGGCAAGTGAGACTCGGGGTTCTCCATGCTGCTGTTCTCAAGGGGGGAATAGGTGGCACAGAACAGCCGGTGTGGAGATTAGCAAATGTGCTTAAGTGTGTTAATGGGCTGTCCGCTGGTGTGCAGCGCACAGGATCTCCTGGGCGTTGAGTGATTGGAGCTGAGGGCCTCTCCACGCCCAGGGAGCTGCGCTGCCAGGTCTGTTACAGTGGAATTTATCTTAATTAGATCTGAAAGACCTGCTGCGGCAGAACGGCCGCGCCGATTAAAATGAAAAACAGGAGAAATTACTGATCAAATTAATCATAATGTCGGCCTGCAGCTGTAGCGCCGGTGCAATTTGCCACTCCAGTGGGTTACATCGGCGGCTTAGGCTGGGGACGGGGCTCGTGGGGGGGGGGGGGGGCCGCAGCCGACTTGCTCCCCCAAAGGAAACCCAGTCCCCCTGTACCTGGCCTGCGNGGGGGGGGGGGGGGGGTCCGCAGCCGACTTGCTCCACCAAAGGAAACCCAGTCCCACTGTACCTGGCCTGCGCACCACAGCTAGCAGTGCAGAGAGTAGAGGTCAGTGTTGGGGGCAATATACAGAGCAGGTGGGGGGGGTCAGTGTTAGAGTGTGTGGGGACTGATGGCGTAGTATTCTGTATCGAAACCCCCGCTTGATGAGAAAAAGCCGTAAGATTTTTTTCAAATTGTTCCTTTTAATGGTCGTACTTTTCAAACCTGCTGCCCCCCCCTCCCGTTCCTCTACCTTTCCTATTTCTCTCCAGCACACTTTCTCAAATTCTTCTTCCTCACCTTAAAGCGTTGCTCCGGACATTTTTCTCAAACTGTTATTATCCTTCTGTTTTTCTTGTGTCGCTTTTCATGCTCGTTTCCTCAATATATTGCGGCTTTCACCTTCCCGCCCACAGCAGATGAACATTTTTTCCTTGCCACTCCACCGTGTCCAATGTCCTTCGTGAATGTCCTCAGTTAAAATAAGCGTTACCCACGATCGACGCGCATTCCCCTCGTACGGCAACACAAACCTGCCTTAAAGAACAAAACACGCACACGTTCGGGTCTCACACCATTGTCTTCTCCAGGTCAGGGGTCTGCTCTCGGAGTCAAAAGTCCGCAGGAGCCGCTCGCGTCATGGCTTGAGGCAATGCGTCGGCAAAAAATAAGCAACCTAACTGTCAAAAGGCCTCATTTGCTTCTCAATCGCTGACAGTTTGCCATTGCAAGAGCCCCCAGTAAATCAACCCTTCCACCACCAGCCGCCTTAGAACCCCACCTGGTCTTTGCCGTTATAGCCGCCCCTAGCTCACCTCTCGCCAGCAGGCCACCTGAGCAACCTTAATGTGACACAAACAGCCTGGCAAAAAGCTGTGATTTATATTAACAGTGTTTCTCGCCCTCGCTGATGCCTCTGATCAAGCAACGGCTCTTTATTCCTAATCTGCTGTGGACCCCCCACGCAGCGCTAGCGTATGGTGCACGTCAAAGAACAAACACTCCGCGAAATCCAATGTTCCCCTTTTGCGGGTTAATTAAGGTCATTTGCCAACAAGATGCTTTGCGTATATGAAATTGTTTTAGCAATTATATGGCGCTTGCACACATACTAATCTATTTTTTTCCGGAGACGCGTATCAGCGTGGAATCGGTGAACATTCACGCAGCAGCAGTGTCCTGCACGCTGTGCGCTGTATCGAGCGAAAAAGGACGTTCTTTTCATCCATTAGTAACGGAGGACCGAAAAGCAGGGCCTTTTAGATTTCCATCTAGCTGTCCGTGTCCCCACACGCTGGTGGCGGACGGAGTGACGCGGGGTGCAATTACGAGACACTGCTTCTTGAAAGAGGACCTCTGATCAGTGCGCGTGCTGCGCTCACAGTGGAACGAACAAAGGGACATTTGGCACATATTGCGTGTGTGTACGTGTATATATAGATCGAGCAAATATTAGCAGGCAGTGTGAAGCACTACTTAAAGGGCCTCTCTGCTGAATTTTCATAAAGAAGGACTCACTGTTACAGTCAGGACAACAAAGAGTAATACGCTTGTTCTCCTTGGCATCTGCAGAGGAGACTGGCAATGATCCCAATTCATCCACTGTGGGAGAGAAACAGCCCTTCTGCAGAGGGAGAGCCCTGCGAGGCTGTTTGACTGCACTTAGAAGACACTTAAAAGCCGAGTGGAGAAGGAGAATAAATGTTCTGCAAGTCGGTGGAGTTAGTTTACTTCGGCACTGTCTTGATGTTTAAGATGTGTTCCTATAGCCTTGACTTTAAGAGCCTGCAATATTTCCTTTGTTAAACGTACAATGTATGTGCATTACTGTCAAAAGTTCGGAAACTGCTTTTATTTTCGGAACTGAGAATACCGTACGTCCAGATCATTAGTTTCCGGTTCCTTTATTTTCCTTCTTCTCTGGATGGTTCTTGTACAAACTTGGTGTGCTTTGGGTTGTCGCCTTACCTAAGAGCGAAGGACTGCCCAACTTGCCAAAATCCTGGTAGAAAGACAAGGCTCTGAAGGATGTTCTGATAGCCATGTTGGTTGAGAGTGCCATGGACTTGGTAAACGTCACCAGTTGTGTATCAGCTAAGCAACCCCAGACCATAACCGTGCCTCCTTCTCTATGGTGGAGCTGCACAGGCACAACTAACACCCTCTTCGTGTCTTACAAATGAGAGGTTGTTTCTAATTTCGACTCACTGATCCCTAAGACCAACTGGGATTTCTCACTTGTCCAGTTTCTGTGTCTGCTTTCAGGCAGGTATGCTCAAACTTTAAACTGTAACTGTGTGCTGTAGTTAAATATGCTTCAGAAGGCCAACTCTTTCGTTGCATCTCGAGGTGACGGGGGTCTTGCTGTCAATTGTCGTTTTACCAGAAGCTTCCCGAGCGTCTCGCGCCGCCACTCAGTTCAACGCAGACAAGTTCATTTTCGTCCGAAGCTAAGCGAGCTTAGCACCGGGAGCTAATTGCTCGGGCGAGGAGATGTGTTTGCTGTGTCTGCCTGACTAATGCCGGCTGGCGGGGGCAGGAGTCTCATTACCGCACGGGAGGGGGCAAGCTTTTCGCCATGGCAGAAAATTGCTTTATGCAAGAAATGGCGGGCAAAAAAAAAAAAAAAAAAAAACATGAATGTGCACTGTTGACTCGAGCAGAAAATTAGTCTGTTGGCCGTCAACGCTACATTACTTTTCAGATGAATAATTACAAGGCGTGCGAGACAGAGCAAGCGCTATGGCGAAAAGCAAGCGGCGCACGCAGCCAGCCAGCTGCCCCTGCTAATTCAAACTGGTTTTTGATTTTATTCAGACTGGTTTTTGATTTCATTCCAGGTGAGGGATTCATCACTGGCCTCCATTTCTTTTCCTCCTAGGAATGTGATTTGTTTCTATTCACTGGTAAAGGGCATTTGGGTAACTTTTTGCTTGCATTGTGCTGCAGGTCTGAAGCATCTTTTAATGTAACAAAAAATACAAAGAAATGAACGCAGAGGACATGTTGTCTTCTTGCATTGAGTGGTACCAAGCGGTACAGTGGTATCAACCCTGATTCTGTACCGGATCTTACAAGCCGTAGAAATGTATAAAGAAAAATTTCATAAAGAAAATCTCTGAGTCTTTCTGTGAATTCGTGTTTAAGTTTTCTGAAAGTGAGCTGAGGGCAGGTCCAGCTAAGCTTGATGGCACTTGGAGATCCTGGCACTCCTTCTTCCCCAAAGACCCACCTCGGTGGCATGTAGCGCAGTTCTCCCACCCTCGGCAACCTATTGCAGACCCAGCAGTGACGTGACGAGCATTACGGATCCGCAGAAAGTTCTTCTACCGTGTGGTTAGACACGCCCCGCACCTTGTTTCCAGAGGAGACCATAACAATACTACCTCCATTTCTGGTCATTTATATTTTGATGTTAAAAGCAATTAAATGTCGTGTTAGGATAGTCAGCATGTCGCTGGTCTGGGGAGTGACCAGGAATGAGGTAGAAATGGGTGGATTTAGGAGTTTTATTTCAAACAAAAGTGCCACTGGCAGAAGCAACACCTTTAACCCACACAGAAAGATGCTTTTGCCTGTAACACAAATCATTTACAATAAAATAACAAACACTTTCTTCCATGGCCTAGTTGAACAAGTTCTTTTCCAATGTTTGTTTATGTACACCAAGCCATCACAAGCTGCACCTGGTGCTCATCTCATCTGCAGCTGAATGTGATAACCTAGAAGAAGGGGGCTGTAGCATGTGCCACTCGCCCGCTGTTTTGGGGGTTTGGAAATGTACAGGTTTTTATTATTCTTTTTGCCCAGTTCTTTTAGCTGAATCCATTTCTTTGTAATGGCTTTACTCCATTTTTGATAAAACAACTTTAACAGGATTCGAGGGAAACATATCATTGGTGCAACAGTGACAGGTCTGATCGCTGACCGGAGGAGACCACGGCACCTCTCCTCCACAGGCGCATCACCTCTCATCCATCTTTGTATTGAAGCCACCAGATGACACATGGTTCCCATCACCTTGAACCTTGTATTTTTCTTCATTAGAGTCTTTATTTTTGGAAGTGTTGGGGGCACTAATAATTTACCTTTATTGTGTTTAGGAAGCTTAGACACAAGTATTCCTTTATGTATTGAATTGAGGCCATCAAAAGAGCACTTGGCATTGATCACTTGGATATTAGAGTAGATCAGTTGGGGGATTTATATCTCAAATAGCAAAGCAAAGAATAGAACTCACTCCAGGAACATGTTATAAAACAGGGCTCAGGATGAAATTAGAACTTTCTGGCCATTTTTCTTACAAGTCGTTTCCATCCGGGTTTCCTTATTTATTCATATAATATATGTTTCACAGCAATATATCTTGACACTTATCATAAAGTGTCAAAGTCACATTAAAGGTAGACCGTGTCGTAAACTGCGGACAGCATCAATTATCAAAAGACGGAAGAGAGATGGAGGAAAGTCAATTTTTACTTAACAATTAAATTTGTGGTAATTGCATTAATTTCGTATGCAGGTAATAATAAGTGAAGATTTAGTGTTTCTGCCAGGCACTAAATCAGGTCTATTAGCGTGAAAAGCCATCTTATATTGGCTTTGCCTTTAACTTCATTTGCATTTTGCCTTTGATTATGGCTAATGTCACTACTTTATGATGGAAACGTTTCCCTGAAAGGCAGATCACCCTCCTCCTCGGGCTGCTAGATCACACAAAGTCATCTCGACATCTCGCTGTCGTCTTATTCATCCGCTTACTCGCCAGCGAGACTCTCCCATCCCTTGTTCACATCAGAGTGTCTTTAGAGAGACAATGTATCGTGGTACTATTATATTTACACTGTTTTCAGCTCTTTCCCTCACGTCGCCTGTCCCCTTGAAACACGGTCCGGAGAGGTCCCCTATGAGAAGGACCAGTGGAGCCAAACAGGAGGTGTTGGGAGGCAGGCGGAGGAAGAGTGGTTTTCCCCCCGCTTTAATGGAATTTCCATGTACGTGTGCAACCTTAATGTGGGGGCAGGTTGCACACTGAGCATCGCTGAGACTACGGCTCTGTCGAGCTGGAGACGTCGGGCTGGTCTTGGACCAACGAGGGAGTCTGATGTTTTCTCATATCACAGCTGATTAACTTCACACAGACATGGAAAAGAATGAGAGTGGCAGAGTGTGGGGAGGTTATGTCTGATGCACAAAAAAAGACCTCCAGATGGAGTACTTCTACAGTATCTTCACATCACTCCTTCAGTACTTCATGAGGATAAGAAACAGTTAAGTGAAAACTCGGTGGAGCATGGAAATAAGCGCCGCTGCATTTTATAGCATTTGCACCCGTCTTTCTTTTCTTACCCTGTTGTGTCTGTCATCCGGTTTCTAACCAATGTATTAATTCAATATCTGAAATTGTACCCTTTCATACAGGTACAGAAGGTGGCCTTTTCATAACTTACCATGGCTTGGAGTCTGTTTATAAGTGTGACACTGAATTCTTTAGCTGATTCATCGTTACCCGGTGGACTGGCCGAAGGCTGGAATGCTCTTAGAGAAATTCTCACTCCTCGTCCAGGGGTATTGTTTGCAAGGACAGGAGACCATACAGTTTTAGCACCTTCAATAACACAGATAACAGACAACCTTTCCTCATTGTTTCCATGGCAGTGATGATGTTCTTTGTGTTAGCTGGGACATTCTGCAAGAATGGATGAGCCACTATGGCCCGGCAGCTTATAAATCGTGATGTGACAGAGGTGGTTGTTACCTTGGGAAAAGAAGCCACGTCCACCTCATTATGATTCCTATAGATCCAGCCGACTATCTGGGCAGGTATGGTGAACTGTCAAATGTCCTGATTCCAAAGATGCCAAATTTTGGCAGCCAAAGACCTTTTTGTCACATCTGCGTTTAAGAACCCCAGCCATAAAGAGTCACTCCACCCATCAGGGTTGTTTCCAAGATAGAAAATGTATCCAGGCTGCACTGCTGGCTCACACTCAGCCAACTTTCTGCCCATATTCGAAGAAGGACACTGAAAAGCTGAAACTACAAAGACTGTCAGCAGATTCCCTGCCAATATCCACTTTCACTAGAGAACTCTGTGCAGTCACATATGGTTAGTATCACTTATGACGGGACGTTGTCACCATTATTGGCATTTCTTGAAAAGTGTCAAGCAAAAATAACTTTTTGGAAGCACCCTCCCCCCATTCAAAGTTATGCTCTATCGCCACCGAGCTGGACGATGCGGGGGGTCCGGAATTCATAACTGCACCTTCTGGCCTGGGACACGTTTGCTTATCATCTCAGAAATGCTCCAGACTGTCTTGCCTGAAGAGCAATCTGTCCAGCAGCAGGGATTATCTTTTAATGCAATCGCTGAAGACATCGCAAAAGGAAACGGTCAGCAGGGTTTCCCAGGCTGCTGCAAGCCAGCCACTTAAGTTTCCAACACAAATATTTATCTGCGGGAATGCGGCCTCCTTCCGAGGCAAGTTATACTCAAATCCAGCGGCACCTTTCAGAAAGGTATCGCATTTCCATCTGAGAGGGTTTAGCCGTGTCCGAGCGGAGATTGTCCTTTGGCTGGACGTCACACTTTCAGCAGGCTGCTGTAGAGCGCGAGGTTCAGAGGGATGTGTCAGGAAAGCACGAGCAGATCAGAAGCACATTATACTCCTGGCTTAGGCATGAGGAGATGAGGGAGTGTCCTTGGCAGAATAAACCACATTAACCATAATTCTCAGGACACAATAACCATTAAGACCTGCTCAGTCTCTGCTTCCTAAATCCAAATTACCTGGATGAAAGTGATCTACAGTCCCGTCCCTTCCCTCCTCTGTTTGCACTGAAGCTTTGCGATGCCCTGAATCTCATGGCTGGAGACAGTTTAGATCGGTAACGTATAATATGCTTTTAAAAGAGATGCTGTGTTGCTGTTAATGGGATTAACCTTTACTATCAATGAAAAAGTATTGATTGTCCAGTGGCCTTTTTTTATTAGATTTCAGAAACGGTAATAAAATATGGTTGTGGTATATAATAAAAAATAGCAGCTCACCGTTCTCAGCCAAAGAAATCTGATGCATTCATAGGTCTTTTATGTAAAAACGGAGGGCCCTGTCTCTGGTGAATATGAGACAAGGCCTGTTATTATGTATTATTTTCTACACAACTGGATCCTATGTGCTCACCACTTTAAGAACAAAGGCTTTATTTTCAGCGCTGAATAAACACTGTTTTCTTTCAACTGTCTGAGGAGACAGTAACTTCAGATGTAGGATTTCTTATGTCAGTCAGATCAGTTTCATACGGCGCTTTTTTAAAAAGCACATCATTAAAGCGTTTCGCAGGTGCTTTATTCCAGGGATGGAAAAATGAAAAACTGATTTTTGGAATAAGGCAAAAAAATTAACATCATTCCACTACCCTTTGAAGGAGGCTGTACCTTGTAAAATACTGTATATCCAATTTTTTACACAGCATGAATTAAGCCACAGTTCTTATTTATTCATTTAGTTGATGCTTTCCTCCAAGGTGTCTTACAGGTGTGACTGCATGCTGAGCTACTTACAACGATTTACTCATTTTATACACTGGGTAATTTTTACCAAAGGTCTCCAGTACCTCACTCAAGGCTACTCCATGGCTTAAACCCATGACCTTCTGACTGCAGGGCAATGGCTGCAAGCACTATGCCACATTTCTGCCCCCAAATAACGATCAAGACCCTTGATTCTTGCAGGCAGATGTCTTTGTATGGGGCTTATTTACTATTTAGAAATGTTGCCGCTACAAGTAGCTGAGAGAACCTGTTCTTGAAGCCCTTGGGGTCATTACCCGTTCATTTGGTCGTGTTCTTTCAATCTGTCTTCACTGTTGTCCACCTATACCTTGAAATGGGCCCCTGCATTCCCGCCCTGCAACCAGATCAGTAGCGTGTTCTCAGGCTTCATAGGTGGTTAGGTTGATTTATGCAGGTAATATTATGCCGTCGCTGACAACACAGGCCAGTCCCGGGACTGAGGAAACCCACCGCATTAATTTCTGAACCCAGATGAGGTCGTTCTACAAAATTGCGAGGACTTAGGGCCCATGCGTTCAACTCTCTACCATGGAGCCGTCCAAACCGGGGTTTTTCTGTGCAGCCTGGCCAGGCTGACAGGACCAGTTAGGGTGATGCATGGCCTCTGCGAATTCACGCCATTGTTTAGGGATTCCCTCACCCCACCCCCACACACCTCCACCTCCCCTGCAAAACCCTACCGGATTCAGAATTGCCCCCGAGGGGGCGGTGCAGGGACACTTAAAGTTGTACATAGGCCAGTTTTTCATCAGGACCCCCCCCCCCAGCCATGCTCTGGGTAAAGCATCTGGGAGGCTGTAACAGAGGCCATGACAAGTGGAAGTCTTTGTGAATAAAGTCTCCAGCCCTGTTCCTTCGAAGGTGAATACCCATGGTGCAATGGGCCACTTAGCCACTTCTCCCCCCGAGGTGCTGAACATATCTGTCTGCAGGTCAACAGCCCTTGGACGTTCCGTGTGACATCTTAAAAAACATTCAAGGCTGCTGCCAGTGCCGGTTGGAGCCCGACTCATTTTTTAAACAAATAGACATGTGTCAGAGGGAATGACGGATCCCCGGTCCTGGAAGGCAGATTCGTAGGGCACCCACTGGAAGTTTAGCTCGGGGGTTTATGGCAGCGGGAGCATTATTCATCACTTTGCACTTCTGCTAGAAGATCCGAGCATTACAGTGCGTTTTAAATGGGTCTTACCACAGATAAATAGCAACAAAGCTGGGTACATTGCTGCGGCTGTTGTGCTCAGCAGACCTGAAGCACCGTCTCACAGTGGTCCTCTCCTCCTCTAGATGAGCAGCCTGGGGGGCCAGACAGTGGCGGCAGCAGCAGCAGCCATGGGATCCCTTGCTGGGACGCAGGCGTTTGGTGCCACCCTCTCCGGACTGCAGGGAGTCGGGGGACAGCTAGTCACCAATGCGCAAGGCCAGGTAAGTAAGGGAGAAATTCCAAAGAATTGCACCGTTATCCAGAGAAGTTCTGCACAATTCCAGCACCCTTTGATTTTGAGTCCACCGATGGGTCTTGGTGCTGTCTGAGGGTGTCACACCCAAAGGGCCTCTTTGGCACACAAATGGTCCAAGAGTGCGTACAGTACGAGCTTGATCTGGGCATCAGACTGAAACGCTGACCATGCCATATTTACCGAGGGGGGGGGGGTGATGCAGGGGGGCTGGTGGTACAATTGCTCCATCAGTGGGCCAGAGGCTTGAGTGATGAGACGTGTCGGCGAGCCGCCCAGTCTAATGAATCATCTCGTCGCAGGTGTACACCAGCTCATATTAAAGTAAGATTGGGCAGACGATGGGTGCCGTAGCACCGGCCCCCGTGCTGTTTGCCTTAACTCCTGTCTCATCACACTTTCCATCAAGGGAGTAGCTTTCCTGTAACAAGCTTCACATAAGGGTGGGGGAGATAGCTGCACAAGCTCATTGTCTTGGAAGATGTATTGCTGTATAGCACTACAATGTTATATATTTGTGTGTTTGTGAGTCTGTGTGTGTGCGTGTGTGTGTGTGTGTGTGTGTGTGTGTGTGTGTGTGTGTGTACATATATAATATATATGATGTAAATAATGATGAGCCGATGTTCCTAGCTGGTGAAGGCTGTACATTTTTCATTTCCGAACCTGTCATCTTCTTCACGTGACTGTATTCATCATGTGTCTCTTCGTGATGCGTGATGTTGTTGCACTTCAGTGGGGAGGACAGGAGGTGAGCGAGGACTTTCCAGTAGCCCTTGCGCAAGTGTAGGGCCACATTCAAAAGAAGCTTGTGTGTATGAACAGGTAGCTGAGCCTGTGTGTGTGTGTGTGTGTGTGTGTGAGAGACAGGTCTGCACATGTACATGTGGACACTTGTGTCACACCAGTGTGTACCCATAGGATTGGTGTTATGGTGTGAAGGTGGTCTGGAGAGCGAGTAAGTGGTGTGTAGCTCCTCACAACGTGTTCCTCTGACCCTCGGGTGGCGCACGGCGCCAGGCGTCCACCGCACGGGGAGACGGACGTGACGGGACGAGACGGGACTCAATGGGACACTACATAACGCCCCCTCTGTGCTTTCACTGTGTCTCACCAAGTGACGCTCTGTGACACAATGGGGTCATGGAGGCAGTTGAAGCCTGCAGCCAGAACCTTCTCAGCTTTATGTAGAGATCTGTCTTTTTTGAGGCTTCTTTGGGAGGAAAGCAGTGCATACAACCAAGGAATAATCTCAGCCCTCCATTTGCATACCAACCTTACAATAAATACCTGACTGAGTCCTGCTAGATGTGCAGCAAAATCACTTTCAGAACATTCAGGTAAGAAGTTCAGGACAATGTCAAGTCCCAGTTGAATACTTTTTTGTGTAATGATGGGGAAAATGCCAGAAAGGTGGGTTCGGTGCCAGAAAAATGACAGTGGAGTAGACACAGGGCCGGGCTTGTTTCATTTTGTGACTTGTACTGCACTGTCTTCCAGAAGGAATCAAGAAGTTCCACCTTAGGCAGATCTTTTTTATACATTTCGGAGGATTTGCCCCCACTTGTGTTCACTCGGTCCCCAGGTTTAGGTGTTCTCCTTCCAGAGCCTTGCCCAGAAGGAAAAGTGGGCGTCTGGCTATTCAAACTGCACAATGGCTAGGTGATCCATCAGTGGTGTAGCGGAGAAAAAGAAAACCTAGCTCAAATACTCTGCAGAAAATCCCTGCACTTTAAACCTTAATTCTGCATCCTTCCTCAAACTCTCAATACGCTTTCTGCTCTCCACATCCTTGAACTATCTCATTCTTCCGACACCACACCTGGGCAGCATCTTTGGCGCACGGAGTAGAAATGGCTATCGGTGAGGCATGGAGGAAAGAGCAGTCATTCAAAGTGTACCTGCTATTCTCTCTAAAGTTTTTTAAAACTGTGTTTTTTCCATTATCCTCCACTTGTATCAGTTATGGTTTTGTCGATTAAAAAAATAAAACACCAGTTGACGAAAGCAGGCTTCTTCCCTGGTCCTCTACGAATTTTTCCACAGTCCTCTCACAAAGAACAAAAAAAAGAAATAAATTTAGCCAAGAAGATTGCCTGCCGACCGTGGATAATACCCTGGATTGTCCAGGCCCGAGACATCTGTACAGATCCAAAAACCAGCATAATCGTAATGAGTTCTGGTCATGGGAGGGAGAGATGAGCAATGCTGGCATCCCCGGCCGTGGGAGCTCATCAGTGCCGTAACATACATACACAACCGATGGGGGGGGGGGGAGTGAGCGGGAGAGACAGGGGAGTTTGAGAAAGGAGCAAACATGTGAGCGACAGGGTGAGCGAGGAGCACTTTCTGCCTCTCTGTGACCACGCCGACACTCCGGTCCCTTAGCGCCACGGGGTTGAATAATTGAGTGGAAACGACCGGTTAGCTGTGCAGGCATGCAAAGCGGACGTCGGGTGGCATGGAACATCAGCGAGAGCAATAAAATATGCTAAGTGGCAGGACTGCACTGGCGGGGAGCTGGGGGGGGGGTTCCTCAAAGAGGAGCGACAAATTATCTGCTGCCTGATGCGAAGCAACGTAGGCAAATGAGCCGTGGTGGGGATGAGTTACGGGCCGACAGCCTGGGAACATTCCTGGAGGGCCCCGCGCTAGCAGCCTCGGGGAGCAGTACGACTGAATGCTCACCTGCTTAAGCTAAGCACAAGATAACAGAGCGTCGTCACGATTTTAATAGCATCTTCCATTAATTTTTCACAGCGTATTTACAAAGAAGGACTCCTTATTTTACCTTGAAATGTGGTAGTGTAGCATCAATGAGGAAAATTAGCCACCGCATCTTTGACACAGGAAATCTTTTCTTTATTTATTCATAGATGGGACGTTTTTCTCCAGAGTGGCTTGCAGAGATTACGTATTACACAGGGGTACAAAGTTGGCTAATTTTTACTGTAGAATTTCAGGATAAGTACCTTATTCAAGGGTGAGGTGGGATTCAGACCTGGGTCTTTCCTAATAACCACCACCTGCTGCTTTACAAAAGTTAAATATCAGCAATGTTAAGACAGACATAAAGACGCAAAGACAACACATCCAGTAGCTGAAAATAGGTAAATGACCCCTCACTAGCATAGCTGAGGCGATCGGGTGCAGGGGTACGTGTCACAGAAGGCCCACAACTCAGGTATTTCGTGGTGGCATTTCCCGTTAGCCTCTGCTTTCCATTAACCTTGAGTGTGACGTTCTGTTTGTTGCTTTTCGATCCAGTCCTTTTCACACTTCCACAGATTCGAAGGTTAAGTTTAATGGAAAAGGCTTTTACCTGTCGTTACACCTCTGCTCGGTGTCTCCGCTTTCCTCCCCCACCGTCTGCACGTCGCTCCGTGGAATTCGGCGCTGTGCTGCAGTCGGGAGACCAAAACAAAAATCGTGCAAACTTTACGTTACCTGTTCGAGGAAACACTCGATTTTAGCACCGTGTGTGTGGGTCTCTGGTCGGAAGGCCTCTCGTCGGGGGATCCGTGTTTTTCGAGTGGCTCCCTGCGTGAGCCCTGGACGTATTTCTCCACCTCTCTACGACGCTGGGGGGGGGCAACAGACTGGTGGTACGCTGTAGATTAAGCACTTAGTGTGAGGTTTCCTTTCTTACTCTGACTCATGTACCGCTGGTGTGTTTTCCTACTGCTGCACGGTACTCCATTACAGTCGCACAGAGGTTCTCTTCAGTCGTTTTTCCTCTCTTTTGGCACAATGAAGCACACAAATTATATTCACTTTAATTTTCTTAAAGATACATGGTGCTCAAAAATCCTGTTTGTTTATTTATTACTATGATGCATTTAATCAAATCGTAGTAACGTAACAGGCCTTTGGACAAACTCTGCACTTCCTGGGAAGGCAGCGCCCCCTAGCACAGGTGCACTGCAATGACGCTTCCCTTAAATGGAGCTCACACCTCTGTTGAGGAGGTATCACCAGCAGACAGGTTTCTACACATCCCTATAGCATATTATTGTGTGGTACAGTAACACCTGGATTAGGGCTCTAGATGCGTTCTTCAGAAATGGAGCCGTAATAAGAGGTCATTAATACAATTTATTGCACAAGTGGAGCTTGAAAACTTTGCATGTGTAACGTAACACAGAACAGATTAGTTAAACCTTTCATGAGTGCAAACAAACACAGAACACAGTCTGTTTTATGGATAACAAATATAAAATTCCAAACAATTTATTTAGAAATAACAAAACATCAGATTTTCAGATTGTATGATAAATGACTCAAAGGGCTAAAATGTCAGTTTACAGGGGTTAACATCAGACAGTGTGCAGTTCCTTGTTCTGGGGGGTTAGACTCTCTATGTAGGGGGCTGCTCATTATTATTATTATTATTATTGTTGTTGTTGTTGTTGTTGTTGTTGTTGTTGTTGTTGCTATTATTACCTGAACCTTTTGTCCAAAGGGACTTGCAGTGTCATGAGACAGTAAGATGACAGGGTTCCATCACGAGGAGCCGGGCACATCAACAGAGCACTGAACCCCCCCCAGTCCTCTTACCTCTCAGATGAAAGTGCAAACCCCCCCCCCATCACTCGTACCTGCGGTGCTGATGGGCTGGAGAGTAAGGGTGATATTGTGCCCCCCATCTGAAAGTCCAGATGATAGCAGAGGAGGGGGGTGGAAAATTACCCAGAGAGGTCTGGAAGAGGGGGAGGGGTATGAATGGGGCTGATAACATACCCCTCCACACCCCCCCAGGGGACCCTTCCCACACCTCCCTCCAGAGGCCTGAATTAATAATGAGGGAGAATTAGAAGCCTCAGCTGCCGCATTACCACACGGCCCCTCAGCCCCCCACCCCTTAAAATGCAGGGGTGAGTAATAAAAGTGGTGGTCTGCTCCATCCCACACACTCATATCAGGCACTGACCTTTAAAGGAGGGATGCCATCCGCTGCCATTTGCTGCCGTTGCACTGGCCTTAAGAGGGTTCGATTCAGCAGAACCCAGTCAGTGTGACCTGTGTATATATTGTGTTGGTGCTCTCGCTTATTTCCCACTTGCATGTCTGTGCCGTAGATCATCGGGACGATCCCCCCTATGACGAACTCGGCGGCACCCACCAGTCAGCCCGCCAAAGGGAGCCCAGGTCTGCCGGTCCAGCCCATCATGCCTCAGCTCCTCACCAACAACCAGGGTCAGATCATCGCCACTGTCATCGGCAACCAGATCCTGCCGGTCATCAACACCCAGGGAATCACGCTGTCGCCCATGAAGCCCGGACAGCAGGTACACCTGCGCGAGTCGCACGCGTGCCCACGCAAACACGTCCGCTGGCGCGCAAACGCTATCAAGTACGCAGATCGAGTGACACCGATCGGACTGTTTTTCAAAACCCACACGGCTTCTGGCCTATAATACTTGAACAAGTGGTCGCTTTTCATAAACAGTGTCAGTACCAGTTGAAAAACCTCAAAAAACACGGCGAGCTGATGATAAACAAACAAGCTGCATTGGTTGCGGCCACTACTTATGTGTTTTAGGCATTTTGATAATTAAATAAGTTCTAGTGAGATTGTTCAAACATTTTTAAAGGCAAAGCATCTTTATTAAATGAGAAAGCTGGATCTTAGAACAGGATCGTGCTGCTCATGTAAATCTGATTCGTGGCCTCTTCTGTATCGTGTTATACGTAATGACTTCAATCACTGCCGATCGAACCAGTAAGGTTCGCTGTTATTATAAGTTACTGGGAGACAGCAGATCCAGCTTGCTGACCCGTTTGGAAAAGGAAAGAGGTCTCTTAACACGTCTTGTGTTCTCAGTTTGAATTCGTAACATTAAAATGCCATTCGAACTGATTATGATCAGAAAGCACAGTAAAACTTTATATAAGAATTAGTTTGTCTCTAATAAACATGCTTGATAAATACTTCTGATAATCTGCGGATTGTTCATCTCCATCACTTTTGTAAATCTTAAGTGACCAAACAGTTTGGTGTACAGATGACTGGTACGTACATTTGGGGAAGGGTACAACTCCAAATTCCAGGAGTCGAGGAACATTAAACAGATCTGGCCAAACAGACTGTTTCTGTAGTCCCTGCCAGACTTTCTCCGAAACTCTAACTTGTATAATTCACATAACATCTAAACCCGGTCGGAATCTTTAGAAAGCACTTTCCTGTTATTTTTTTAAGGTGTGCCATTAGCTTCGAATGTGAACAAGAATGAAATTACAAAAACATGTCAGACAAAAGGAATCAGATGTTTTCTCCCCACAGCCCCGTCATTTCATCTCTCTGATGTCGGGTATATGTTGCACCATGTCCTGCGTGACTCTCCCTTCACTAAGTAACAGCAAAAACACCCTTTTCTCCCCTCCAATGAGCCCCCTGTGCTGAGCGGAGAGAAAACGCCATTTAATAACGGTCCTTCAGCCCGAAACCCTTCTCCTTCCTCCCCTCTGTCTTCACTTCGATATGGCGGCACTCGTAAAAAAGCGCAAAACCACTTTCAAGACATGCCCCTGTAGAGGGGTTGGAGTAGACTAAATGGAAAGAAATTGGCGCTTGTAGTTAGCTGGGCCAACTCTCGGCAAGATGAAGTTTCCAGCCCAGCCGTAATGGTTTCTGCGAGGGGAGAGGCTGGAGCGCTTCCCCGTCCACATGTGATGACTGTCCGTGTCTGCTGACCACACAGCTGGAACATCTATCACTCAAAGCCCACAGCAAGCTGGCCCAACAGCCGCCCCCTCCAAACTGCCCACCGAAATACATCAAAAAAGCAAAACAATTAAATGACTTGGCTGTGCCGATGATATGCTGAAATACAAATATGCAATACGTGCCGCAAGAACTACAGGCGAACGTCGGAACGGAACTAATTCAGCGCATTCGGGAAGCATCATGGGATTTTCAACATTCGTAAACTTCTCAAGGACTGATGCAGGCTTTCAAATCAATTCAATTAATTTTCCTTTCAAATAAGCCCATTTGTCGTTGTTCCTGGGAAATAAAGCGAGACGTCTGCACTTGCGCTTTGTACAAAAGATTAGGCTTTTTTAATGGTAGCTAAAGAAATAATTCAATCCGTTTCTCTGCATGTTGTCGACGGCGCATGGGAATAAAGCGGCATATTGTGAGCTAACAGCCAAGAAGGCCCTTGGCCTCCGATGTAAATCAGATCACAATGTCACATTCAAATCAGTGTCTCGTACAGCACCGACTGTTGAATGGCAGTGCGTGCTTTTGAAAACTCCCCACCCCCGGTTGTGAGCTGTGCATCACAGCACATAAAGGGGCGATATGTTAACACAGCGCCTTATATTGAGCAGGAGAGATTGCTGATTTGCATAACAAATATTACGGTTTACGTAAGGCTCTCGTTGTCTCACACACTTTGCACTCCTGCCATTGCCGTTCCCGGCCTACGGCTGTCAGCAATATTCCCCACGAAGCCTGACAGATCTTCAAACCTGTCAAGGTCCTGACAACGTGAAGAAAGCTACTGACACAGCTTATCAGCCACAAATACACACACCATCAGCAATAAATACATAAACTAACAAACAAATAAATATCAAACTCGCTTGTGGGGGACAGGGGGCCGTCACGCTTCTACACACTGTTGCTTGTTTATGATAAGAATAGTGAAAAACTTGAGTCTGGTGCTGCTTATGGGAAGGTCATCATTATCACTCTTCATTTAGCTCACACCTTCATCCAAACTGACTTCTAATATTAGATAATCAACTTTACAGTGATTTACCGTTGTCTACGGCAGCATATTTTTACTGTCTTAGTTCAGGGCTGGTGCCTTGATCAAGGAGTTGCATTCAAATTGGGGGTCTTCAGGACTTAAGGTTATAACCCTGACTACTACTCCACTCGCCCACCATTTTACCCCTACCTTGAACACAAAAACAGAGACGTTGATATCAGGAAGCAAAATGTGCTATAAAGAACTGAACAACAAGACTCTGGTCATCCAAAGGGACCCCAAGAGAGATGTTTTCATGGGGGTCCAAGTATCTCATTTACCATCTTTGAGCTGCTATGTTAATGCATGTGGTAGAACACAGGTAGCATAAAAAATGGTCCATCACCATCCTTCCTTAGGAGCTGCATTATTGAATGGTGGGTGAGCAGAAGGGATTCGAGAAAATGTCACACACACACACACACAAACACATACCGTGGGGTCTCCACACAGTGTCAGGAGGTGGGGGTGACATACCACAGCTGGGCTTTAAGTACAAACAGGGGGTCTGGTGGTTAAAGCCTTTCTATTGCAGTCTGAAGGTTGTGGTATACTGCATAACAACCCTTCATCATGTTACTTACTCTGAAATGAAACAGTAAAAATTACCCTGCTGCATAAATGGGTAAATCATTGTACATCCCTTGGTGTAAAAGACTAACCTTGTACAGAATAAAAGATGTGTTTTCAGACAGCTTTTAACTTCTTGGACCTAAATATATGTTATATTCATCATTTATGGCAACACCGAGGCTTAAGGTCAAAATAAGGCGACGCCACTAGAACGGAGGCATTCTGGGATGTGAGTGCTGGAGTGACGTATCTGACCACTGCATCCCTGCCTCTTGTCCACAGCTGCCTCAGGTGTCACAGGGGCAGGGGGGCCCTGCACCCTCCCAGGCCGGCCTCCTCCACCTGCCCCGCGGGACCCCCTCCTTCTCCCAGAGTCCCATAGGCCAGGCGTGCTCCTCGTCCGCCTCCTCAAACTCCTCGTCCTGCTCTGCCCTCAGCGTGGGGCAGCTGGTCAGAGGTGAGCAGCCGGACCGACTCCTTCCGGAAAAAAGGAAAATCAACGCTGGAAAAATCAAAAATATCGAAAAACCTATTTCTAAACATAACATAAAAGATAATGTAGGTGTTTAATTAATTTGTAGCTTTTTTAGAAAATAGCTTAATTAATTTGTTAAATAATGTTTTAAACAATTTTGATAAAGTGTCTCAGCAAGAACCATCCAACCGTCTCCATTGTTAGCTCCATGAAGGCGGTGCAGCGCCCCCCAGTCCCCCCCGTAGCGCCGTCCTCATCGAGTCGAATCGCCACCTTATTCCCTGTTTTCTGCATATAATTCACTGCACTGTGTGTGCGTTTACTTACAGTACCGCCTATTTCACGTCATCAAACCCACTACATGTTCATCACACATTACACCAGGGTTTACACGTGTTACTGTGGTACAGCACAGTGCTATACAGTGCTATTTTGACCATAGTCAAAAATATTACTTTTAAATTGTGTTTTTCCACACATTGGCCATATCCTCGACTTATTTTCAATTACTTTCTGTACTTTATCAGTTTGGCCAAAGTTACTCGTACCAAGTTTTTTGCTTCTCGGCAAAAAACAAGGCATTATAAGAGTGTGTGTGTGTGTGTGTGTGTGTGTGTGTGTGCTGTAGCCATTCATTGGAAGAGGTTCGCAGGTCAAATGTGTCTGTAATAAAGTGAGACAAGTCACCTGCCAGTGGACCTTACCTTATATATGCATGATGGATGCCAGCAGCAATAAATTCAGTATGAATAATTTATATTAAAAACTTTTTTAACTATTAACTTCACATGGTCAGTCAGCTTTCTGATGGCAGTGCGCCTGAATACAGAGCTATCTGAGACAGGAGGGAAAAGGAGGACAGTGATGGCAGGGAGGCATGAGACGAATGTGGGCGGGGCCCAGTGAAGGGCGTTGTGGTCAGGCCAGGTGACACCATCTTTCTGCCCCCCCCCCCTCCCCTGCCAGACCCCCAGACGGCCCCGGGAGAGGTGGACGGGGTCAGCCTAGAGGAGATCCGCGAGTTTGCCAGAGCCTTCAAGATCCGCCGCCTGTCCCTGGGCCTCACGCAAACTCAGGTGGGCCAGGCGCTCAGCGCCGCCGAGGGCCCCGCCTACAGCCAGTCTGCCATCTGCAGGTGAGGAGGTGCAACTCCGACTTACTGTGGTGGGCTGGAACTAGGTGTGGCAACTGCTTTCCACCTTCCCATTTTGGCTCATTTTATTTTTATTTAATTTCGTTCTGTGAAATTTTGTCATGACAGAAGAACAGAAAACATAATTTTAACATTATTTTAATTAACTCTACTGATCAGTAGGTGCAATATGTATTTTGCAGTATTTTTTGCCCAATAAAATTTCAAAAAAGTGCATGTATTTTATTTTTACTTGACATTTCTATCAACATTTTAGTTTAAAGCATCACAAATTTACAGTTTAACATCCAGAGAATAAAATTACTGACACGCTGCCATTTTCCTGCGTTTTGCAAAATACACTGACAGGGGATAGACGTTAAATAATAATGAAACTTTACGGTATAATGGCCTAAATACTCCTCTAAAGTGGACCATGTTACATTTAGTTAAATATTCAGGTACATCATATGAGTGCAGGTGCCAGTTGCTTTAATCTCACGTCATGCAATATTTATTACAATAAACTGTATCACAATCAATAACATTTTCAATTAGAAGAAAAGCCAGGACAGAAAATATTGGATTAAAACAATTTCTTTGATTTCATTTCAGCACCCCAACTAAAAGGTATTATATTTATTAAACACCATATAAATTTGAAATGATTTATGATTTCGACAGCTTTTTGTAAGTTGGATTTTCAGAATAATTAATAAAGTCCTGTTAATTACTTAATATTACCAGCATTTAAGTTATTAGAATGATTGGATATAAATATATATATATATATATATATATATATAGAACTTGCTCGAGAAAATTCAATAGCTCTTTTAGTTACTAATGTTAGTTACTAACATTTGAAGCCTGCAACAGCAGTCATAAGTACTTTCTCTTTATTTATTAATTTCAATGCAATTTTAAAAATCACAAGAAGACCTGCAATGTTTATGTGACAGGACTGCCATATTCTTTTAAAAATTTCATCAGATCGCGTCTATGGGTGGAAACAGTGTTAAGCTACTTGAAGGAACCGTCTGTTATTGTGCTCTCCAGAAATAGAGTAGAATTAGAACCCGGCTCTTACGTCCGTATTTTAAATATTAAACATCTCTCAAAATTCAAATATATAATTTGGGATTTGTAAAACGAAAGCACAGTGACGTTTCCCAGTACACCGTCGTGTTCTGTTGTCTGACACGGCTTGTGGGAATAACAGTGCTTTCAGGTTCGCTCTCGTTGCGGGACGGCCGGCTCGGCTCCTGTCGCGCTGCACTCTGGGTTTTAAATGGAAGTCGTCCTCCAATGGTTTTCAAACCGGACAGAACTGGAAGTACCTTTGGAGATGGATTCTGTTTCTTGTCGTGTTTAAACAGCAGAAAATTACACCTTTTATTCGCACTAAAACATGCATATCCCAAATCCATGATTTATATATTACGCCAAAGAGGAGCCCCTTTCTTGAGAATCTCCCTTGCATAGTTTATGTGACAAATTAAGCAGCAGTGCTCCGTGTAATATTCAGCCATATATATTTTATGAGATCCATTTTGTCTGAGCTGCACTGTGTCGGGCCGGAGCAGCCTACTTTTGCATGTGTGCTTTAATAAGGCACCATTTTCCCCCCAAAAAAGCTCGCGGGCCAAGTGTCGCCAGCCACATGTTCACAGGGCTAAGCAGCTACAGACCTTCTTCCATATGGCCTCGCATTGCGTGTATGTTCACATGGGCTGCCAGAGGAACTCTTAACACCTCAAAGACACAAGTTTCTTCTACTTCTTTCTTCCTGAGCCAACTTGGGGGCAACTTGGTGGCACAGCGAGCAGCACAGCCAACTCACAGCACCTAACTGAGGGGTCAAGTCCAGCTCAGCTGGTGTAGAGTTGTTGTGTAAATGTCCCCCACACAGTCCAAAAACATGTGTTTCAGGTTAATTGGTCACTGTAAATTGCCCACTGTGTGTGTGTCTGTGTGTGTGTGGATGTCTAGCCAGCCACGAGTTTGAAAATGCTGGGCCCTAGCAAAGGTAAATAATGAAGGATGATCTCAGAATGGGCATCTGTTAAAAAAAAAAAAATACTGCTCCAACCACAACTCTGCATAGTCCATGCATTTGTGTGGCATCTAGGGGGGGCAACAGCTACTTTGACTCCTGGGGAAAAGGCTTTAAAACTGATGATAGAGTGAGTCTTGAGGCAGCCTGGGCTCCTCTTTCTTCTTCTTTCCAAGTCACCCCGCAGGCCAAACCTTCTGCTCATTTCATTGCATTTGCCCCCTTTCGATCCATGGAAAAGTACCTCTCCTTTTTACTATCGTGCTTTAGATTCACCAGCACGTTCCCAGTAGATAAGGAGATGTGGGGCCCCCCCATGTAGTGAGCTGTGCAAAATACGACAGGCGCGAGCGTCGTAACCACCCCCTGCAGTTAGCCACGTGCGGTGTGTGGAAGCGCCAGGCTCATCGGTCCAACATCACACATGGCCTGTGTGTCATCTTCTGCTGGGCAGGACAGGGAAACACACAGGGCGGCACAACGCAACTAGACAGGACAGGGTGCAGAAACGCTGGGGAGTTTATCTAAAATAAGCCCTTTACCATAGCAAATACCAACATTTACCGTAAAATACACTGTCTGACCACATTAAAAAATAAAATGAAAATCATTTAACATGATTTAGTGTGAGGTTCAGTCTGACTAGTTGGTAATGGCAACTAAATATTTTTTGCAGTCTATGACCTCTGCTGGCATCGTGTGCGGAAGAAAAAGACTCACAAATAAACATCTCAACAGTCTAAAACTGGGGGAATATGACAGAACATCACTACTGTGATGTTCATTTTGGTTACTTGGTGATATCACCTGATATCAGATAAATATTTTTAAGCAACGATTATGTGTACAGAAAAAAAAATTGCATATATTCCAGAAACCACATTTACCTTGAGGAGAAAAGTGGTTTTCCACTTAATGGCACGGTAGATTCAGCTCATTTTGTCGATGAAACTTTTTTTGCCAATACATGACCTTTCAATGGTCATTTATGTAAGAAAACCAGGTGAATCTATCCCAGGAAGAGGGGCTTTACCAGGGTAAAGGCCAGCTTTTACCTTAAATTAGAATAGGAGGACAATCATTTTCAAACTGGTTGCCCAGCGGTGCGATTTAACATCATCAGTTAAACATTATTTTAACAGTCGTGTGATCTCTTCTGAGGTCACCTGTAAAGGATTTGTAAAAAGCTCTTTCTCAGCTGCTAGCTCCTGCACGCCGGCGCTGCGCTACACGTTACTGCACGTCCCATATTAAGTTCACCAGCAATGCCACGTGTTATAGATTTTTAAATTAAGTTTGAAAACCATTTATTGTGGAGTGTTACTGCTTCCTGGCTCAGTTATTTTCGTACTCCTTATTTGTGTTTGGTAAAATCAGCATTTTTGAGCACGGGCTTTAAAGTTTAACCGGCCGCCCTTCGGAGAAAAAGAGACTGCAGGAACAAATTACGGCGTATTGCTGCGAGCCTTCATAACCTCCATTAAACCTGAGCTGGAAACGCTGCAAATGTATTCACATTAAACATTTAATGACAGTCAAGTTTATTCAGGTACACAGAACGGTTTTAAAATATATTAAATTGTGCATCCGAGTAAATTATTCAGCTTACCACTGTAAATAAATCATATTAAATGTATTTCACGTTTGAACATTTGCGACTACGCTTGTCTGCATTGCGTGGGCATTAAATCACATAAAATCAGACTCAAATGTTATTTTAAGTTGAGTGCTTGTCGTCCTCGATAATGTTTTGTCTTTCCTCTCTTTATTTTGACTTCCCCATGATGGCACTGTGTGCAAGATGTTCCTGTGCTCAACTGTAATTCATTACCACGTCCATAATTGTACATCATTTATTAAACATCTACATAAATACATGAATTTGTTTTTTTTTTGTTTACTTATATTTGTTGAAAATACTGGAGCCCTTTATGGCATGTACACAATGAGAAAGCTACTGTGCTCAGTACTGTAAAGGAATAAATATTTCAAAAAGTGGATTGCTATAAATATTTAAGATACCTCTGCCGGTTTGTGGAGAGGCCTTCTTGCATACGAACTGTCTAGTGTAAAAGTACTACGGTAAACACAACCCTGCATGGTATTCTCACAAAAGGTTTGTGTGAACATTGTTTGTCAGGATGTTTGACACGTGATTTTATACAATGATTATGTCTTGTTGGATGATGTCAACAGTGGAACCCGAGTTCCCCGGTTGCCGGGGCTCGGGACTCTGTACTGATGTGCGTTTTGCTTGTGGTGACCTCCTGCCCTGCCGATGGCCCCCTAAGGTGGCTACGGCAGGGGGGTCACCCTGGCCTCGGAGGGGCGTTCTAGTAAGACTCTTCTCTCTCAACTCTCCCCAGACACACCATCCTGAGAAGCCACTTTTTCCTACCACAGGAAGCCCAGGAGAACGCTATAGCTAGCAGTCTGTCAGCCAAACTGAACCCCGGCCTTTTATATCCTGCCAGGTTCGAGAAGTTGGACATCACCCCAAAAAGCGCCCAGAAGATTAAGCCTGTTCTGGAGCGCTGGATGGCCGAGGCCGAAGCCCGGCACCGCTCCGGAGTGCAGAACCTGACCGACTTTATCGGCAGCGAGCCGTCCAAAAAGCGCAAGAGGAGGACCTCTTTCACGCCGCAGGCTCTGGAGATCTTAAACACCCACTTTGAGAAGAACACGCACCCCTCCGGACAGGAGATGACCGAGATCGCGGAGAAGCTGAACTACGACCGCGAGGTGGTGCGCGTCTGGTTCTGCAACAAGAGGCAGGCGCTGAAGAACACGATCAAGCGGCTGAAGCAGCCTGAGCTCGGCTCCGCCATCCCGATGGACTCCATCACGGACGCTCTAATGGACTCTCCAGAAAAGCTCCCGTAAAGGCAGCCCTGAGAAAAAAGAGAGAGGAAAAAAAACGACCAAAAAACACTGACAAACGACGGAACGACTCCAGCCAGGAGTTCTTGTCAAAATGCTCGGGATGAAAGCATCTCACTTTCTGAGGACAGTCAAGATCATCAGTGGACATTTTTTCACAGCTTTTTTTGTTTGTTTTTGACATTTGAACAAACCAATGACAACTATGAGAGAAGAAAACACAGAGGGGTTTGGTTGTGACAGCCAGTCTTTGAAAGTTCTTCGGCAAAGCCAAAATATGTATCAGCAAAAAAAAAAAAGAAAAACAGTATTTCTGTGAAAATGGGGAAGTATGCAAAATAATTTTCGTACACCTCTTTTAGTGTTAGTTTGCTATGAGGGAAGCTGGCAGACTGGAGCCTGGAGTCTGAAGAAGCCTTTTATCAGGATTTTAGTACAGAAATCACATATTGTACAAATAATAATAATGATAATAATAATAACAAAAAAAAAAAAAAACTAACAACAAACCAAAGTCTGAACTATTGTGTCAGATCCCAATAACACACCTACTTTTGTGTCTAAATGTCTTCGGAATTTTTACATTTATAGTGGTAGAGAAAATTAATGTGCGACCACCCTGCCCGCCGCGCGGTGAGCGGACGCTTGTGAAATTATTGTTTCACGTCTCACTTCTCTTGTATCTCTAGTTTAGTGTTTGTATCCATTTTTATATATACATATAAATATATATATATATATATATATATACATATATATGCAGTGCACTCCTCTGGGGGAGGCCTCTTCACCGGGGGGGAGGTGATTCTTATGAGTGGTGAATTTTGTACAGTTTTGTATTAGTTTGTCCCAAAGATCCCGACCACTGTAAGCAATCAGTCCATTACGTGGTGGATGAGCGGGGTGCACTGTGTCTATACGCTGTTTGTTTGTTTGTTTGTTTGTTCGTTTCTTATTTATTCCAGTCAAGATCACAATCTCAGAGTATGGACTAATCTTGTAGGTGCTGCACTGTATTGTTCTTTCCTTTTTTTTAGTGGTGACTTAAGTTATTTGCCTGTGTGTTAATTATTAGCTTTGTAAGACTTTGTAAAAAAAAAAAAAAAAAAAAAGGGGGAAAAAAACCAATGTACAGGTATTTATTATTATTTTTTAAAATGACTTTACACGCAGGACGAGCTTAGCAAAGGATGGCGTGGTTCCAGAGGCCTGGCGGACGCTCCGCTGGCAGATCTACAGATGCGTGTGGCGTCCGCTTCCGTCTCGGTTTGCTGTTCCTGTGTCAGCCAAAGAACCGAACTCAGACCAGAACCCCCCCCCCCCACCCCCGGATGTCCCCTAAAGCCAAAAACAGCACCACTGGTTTTTTTTTTACTTTTTTTNAAAAACCCAAACCAGACCAGAACCCCCCCCCCCCCCCACCCCCGGATGTCCCCTAAAGCCAAAAACAGCACCACTGGTTTTTTTTTTACTTTTTTTGTATGGACGTGGGTTTGCGTTTCCTTCTCACCGTGTCTGTGGAACTACTGCTCTGGAGATTATTCATGCATATTCACGTGTGCAGTATTTGGCCATACATGCACCTAAAATCCGAATATTGCCTTGGTTAAAAGATATGTCTTGTGATATTTTACACATTGTTTTTTCTAAAAAAAAAAAAAAAATACAGAAAATGTACCGTGAATTTCTTCCCATTCACGTTTTGCGTTTGTGGTACTTTTCACACTTTGAGTTTGTGCAAGATGCGCTCGTGCATCTTGGCACATTTTAAAATATATGGAAACAAAGAAGTGAAGCTGGGCCAGACAATAATGGAAAAAGTAAGTGGGTGTTTAAAAACACAGAATGTGACATAAAGTGAAACGGAGAGGACATGCAGTCTCTTTCAAACTGGTAACACCCTCTGCACAAAAACCGAGGATCTAGTTGCAAATTATAAATAAGTTTATATAAACATATTGGAAGGTCTTTATATAAATTGACGCAAAGACCTTATAAGGGTAACCAACAAGTTTAAAACAGTATATTAAAAAATTCCCATTTAGTACTTTTGGATTCAGCATAATTTTACAAACATTGAAAAATGCTTAGACATTTACAACTAGTAAACATTTGTGTTTGTGAGCCGCAACTGTCTGTCTGATACATTTGCAGAACATTTTTTCACAATTATGAATTTAGCTCTAATGTATTATTCAGAAAGACAAGACTGAGTGTGTGGAAATGCTGAACGGTTGTGACATGCAAATGTTGGCGTGCTTCAGAAGATTTACTGTAAGTGGCATTGAAGCAACGACTGAATTCAAATATGCGACATTTACAGAATGGCACCGGGACAATACTTCCCATTTCCATAGAAAAAAAAAAACAAAGCTGAAGACTGCAGCATTAAAAGTCACTTTTTAGGAACCCCCATACAGCAGCGCAGTACCGAAGGAATCTGTCACATGTGATGGGTTGCTGTCATTCATCCAAAATGCTGTTAAATGGAGACTGGAGCGGCCGTGCAATTTTTTAAAGTGTTGCGCGCCGGCGTGTTTATATATATTTAGTCCACAACTGTTATAAGACGAATCAATCGTGTGACACGCCGGTGAGAACTCCGCTGGACACGCGCTGCTGTGAGCAGTCACAAGTTTGAACTTTCTTCCCTTTTGTTTTTTTTTTTTGCTAGGTTTTCCGATTAAATTTTCATGTCTTCATTCTGGTGTTATTTTATTCGATTACTTATTTTAATTTCCAACATGCCTTTTCTATTGTCATACCAAATAACCAAGGCAGGGACTTGTATGGTCACATGTTTTTGAGCGGTGTGCACGTTGTTTGTTTTTGTGCCGTTCATCCCTTTGTCGGTGGAAACGCGGTGCTCAGGCTACTGTTACCACAACTAGTGGTTCACTTTTCCCATTTCGTCGTTCTTTTATGGCCGGCTTTAAAATACCAGAGTTTGCGACCCTTCGGGATCCCGCTTCTGGCATCGCTACTCCATTGCCATTCTGCTCAGCTTTAAAACATCTCAACTCATTAACTACTAAACTAACCAGCAGCTAACTAGTGACTTGCTGACATCACTGCTTCCCCCGAGTTTCAACCACCGAGAACGAGACAGTATAAGGACTGAAGACGGATGTTAGCTAAACTACCTACCGGAGTGTTAACTACCTGTACTGAATTCTTTTACCACATAATGATCTTTACTTACGTTTGTCACCACTATGTACTACAGCAAAATAATTTAGCTTTATATTGAGGGAGAAGCATTGCTTCAGTCTGGGATTGGATTACGTATTGATATTTTATAGTGCTGGGATATTGAATTCAGAGGGGTATGGAAATGTGATTTTTAGTATATTGTTTTTTACCATTTTTCTTTGGTTTAATATTGAGAATTTCAAAGGTCTGAAGAGGTCACGAAAGGGAAAGGAGCGTCTCAACTTCCCAGAAAGTTAGCCGAATTATTGTGGATTTCCCATCTTTCTCATTTCCAAATCATCTCCCTGAGGTGCAAGGAGCGAAACTCTTTATTCACCACGATGATCTGACCGACGTGCCGCCATTTTTGCGAAGGCAACAATTTCCTTTAGTCTTGCATTTACGGCTTTTATTGGTATTTAGGATATGGTTCGTCAGAATTCTCTCTCTCTTTGTCTGTGTCTTCACCTCTTAATAAAACCAAAAAACCTGGTAGAAATATATTGTTGACAAGCTGAGGGGCTCAATAATAAAGCTATAACCAAAATAAGAACGAATTGCGATGCCTTTGCTCGTATTATCAATGCTGGACCAAAGCTCAGTGTATTGTAGGTATATGCACATTGTACAGAAATGATGGCTTAATGTCGCTGACAATCTTGCAATATTAAACTGCTATTTAAAAATAATTTATGAACAGACAAATAGATATTGACTTATTTACCTCAGCACTGTATTCATACCCAGTGGACAATGCCATTCATATACCTTGTCTAGAATTTTGAGAGAGAGTAAGAATGGGATATTTACAGAATGACTTTCTGTTGGTAAACAGTGTTTACTTGTCATTTTAGGGGTGTGTTTTTGAACTGAGATGTGCAGTTGTGTATATAATTCAAATATACTTTTTGTGAAATTGTTGCCGGGTTTTTATAGATTAAATGAACAATGTGCTGCTTTTTTTTTCCTGTTCACTTTTGGTTTTGCATTTTCCCATGCAATGAAATGTCCACTGTTTAATACCAAGTCACCTGGAAGTAGCGTCATGATCTGAGTCGACGTAATTTTCCCGAGAAACATGCAGGTTTTTTCAAAGTAAAAGAGACAAATGAGCAAATTAATGTCCACTGACTGCTTTAAATTCATCGAGAACTGTACCTAATCTCTAGAGCAATATCTGTCTGGTCAATGGTGCGGCACTTTGTGTATTTCTGATCAGATTCCAAATCTGTCACTTTTATTTGTAACATATATATTAAATTGTTTGACATGACAGCCATGCTCAGCCTTTTGTGTTGGTGTCTTCTGTGCTGGCCTCGATGCCGGATTGACAGCGTGTCCACAGGTAAGGACCGCAGCCCCGGGGTTAGAATGTGTGACTTATTTAAGGACCCCATTTGAAAAGGTGCAATGAAGCCTAATACTTTTCATTTCGTGAGACTTGGTTGTACATACATTCTGACTCCACGCGCTACAAACACGATTGGGAAGGGAAATCTGTTTGTAATTTGATTTGTCCATAAATCCAAAGTTATTTGTATCACTAAGTCACAATCAATAAAAGCATAATAATACAGACACCCCTCGATTTATTTACTGGTTACATTCTGTAAAAAAAAACTCAGACGCAACCATAATAAATAAAAATAGTCAGACTTTTAATATTTTTCTTAACTTTGAGCTACGGTTCAATTCTGATTCAAGTCTGTTTTCATGGGAAGGATTGTGGTTCCCTGCAATGGTCTTCAGCTCCTTTTGGAGGATCTCCAGGAGCTCCTAGGCTAGCTGAGAGATAGAAACCCCCCAGCATGTCCTGGGTCTGCTCTGGGGACTCCTCCCAGTGGGGTCTGGTGCCTGGTACAACTCCCGTGGGAGCTGGTCTTTTTTACCATATTCCCAAGCCACCTGCGCCGGCTCTGCTAAATCTGAATGAGCAGAAGCTCGATTCTCAGACCTTTCCCAGTCAGTGAGCCCAACAATCCTTGGGAACAACATCATTCTAGTACTATATACTTTGCTCATTTTTGTGAACTCTTTCTTTAACTAGGCACTTCCCCCAGACCTGTTCACCAGTGGAGGAACCTACCAAGAGCTCCCGACAACATAGCTGCGAGGTTCAGAAAGACATACAAACTCCACCACCGCAGCAAGGTGATGGTCCATTGGTGAGCAACTCTGAACTACATTAAAACTGAACATGAAAATACACGATTTGCTCAAACTTCTATACAAGGCTGATTGCTGACCAATTTACCGCATGTGCAATATTTGCCATTTTGCTACAGGTCACAAACACTCAGGAACATCAGACACGAGATGTAAACACTGTGGAAGTGAGTTGAATTAAGGTAGCTCCACAATGCGGTTTCCTTCTTCAGTCCAAATAGATGTGCTTCGGTTTGCGCGATGACTCTAAATCGCTCTCATGGTGCGTATGCGTGTGAGCGAACACCTACAGTGGCCCACACTCCTGCGATGCTCTTTGCTGCCATCTAGTAGCTAGGTGTGCAAATACAAGTTGCATTCACTGCACTACAAACAGAATTTTTTTTGAAAAATAAGCCTGCAGTTAAAAATAATATGTTGCATACTGCTTCCATCTTCAAAGAAACGTGTAAAAGTTTAAGCTTTCGGTTCAGCTTGCAGTGAGCTTCCCGGGAAATGTAGTTCATCTCATCACACCGGTCATACACAAGCTGAAGAAGGGTATTTGACTAATGGGTGAAGGGGGTTGGGGGGGGGGGGGGTCATTGGAGAAATCGGCACAGTCCTGTTGGTAGACNGCAGGGGGGGGGGGGGGGGGGGGGGTGGGGGGGGGGGGGGGTCATTGGAGAAATCGGCACAGTCCTGTTGGTAGACAGCATTCTGTCCGCCACACCCTCCTGTAGGAAAAGCTCCCAACGCACCCACGTTCCAGTCGGTCCGGCTCAGCCCTTTTTGTCGGCACCTGGTGCACGTCCACATCGGCACCAGACGTGGACGGAGACACATCCAAACGCCTATCGGCTCCACTGTCCGTCAGACCCTGTCTCTGTCTCTCTCACATGTTGCCTCGATTCTCTTTTCTCCTGGCGGTGTCCAGCAATTTTTTAATAAACTTGCCTTTTTCTTACATTCTTATTTTATTGTCCAATTTTGTGCAAATGTAAAACAGGCACGGCATTACTGAGAAAAAATTTAAATGGGAGCAATACGTAGTCAACGGGGGGAAAAATAATAATAATAAAGTAAAAATAATAGATTTGGCAGGTTTGTGAAAACCACGGTGGTGCAGCAGGTTGCGCCACCAGCTCCTCAGCAGTTTGGCTGTAGGTTCAAATCTGTCTGTGCCGTTGGACTGCTCTCCCTGCGTGTAGGTTTCTTCCCACAGTCCCACAGTCCAAAAACATGTGTTTCAGGGTAACCACTCGCTTTAAATTACCCATAGTGTGTGGCAGATTGGTGATGGACTGGTGTCCCATCCTGGGTGTGGTCTTCTAGCCTAATTCCCAGTGACTCCGCAATAGTCTTTCAGCCAGTAACCCTAACAGGACAAGCTGTTGAGAAAAATGGAATTTTATTATTTTCAAATTATGGGAATGCAGACGTATATCAGAAACCAGGTGCTCCGTACAGTAAAACTTAGCAGGAGTCATAGCACTACCAACCTAACATGTTTGCTTTCATTTGAGTTGTTTTATACAAAGAAAGGTCCTTATAAAATGTAACATAATATTATTTCACAGTTTGACATCATAAGTTTGCGTGTAAACTGACAGATTATCTCTCCCTATTAAGCTGAACTTGTGCAACAAAGATTCTAGTCTGAAGAGCTCTGAGGGAAGGGCTGAATACAGAGAAAAAAACGTATTTTTTTCAGAAGTCAATTTCACCCAAAAATCTGAAATAATAACAAGAAAATATTTTGCTAAGAGTCATTTGTGTCCTTCCACTGCTATTCAGTTGTGAAATCGTTCCATCAATAACCATACGGCGAAAGTGAAAAGCCCACCACAAAGGGCCGCCTCTTTGTTGGCTCATCTTTTTGACATGATGTTAACACACAAAGTGAGCGGTTGGCCTCAGAAACCTTGGTGCTTGGTAACGATTCCTTGGGATTTATGTCAACACTATGTGGCAGGTGTGAATTATATTTAAATATACAGTATTTTGTAATATGAGTCACTGCTCTTCCTGCTCGGTCTCCATCGGCAGCATTTTGTAAAGCTGCAGGTAAGAGAGCTGACGGCGTGACTCCGGCAGATCCCATTTTAACTCGGCCCCAGCTCTCTGCCTCCACCCTCTCTTCATGTTTTATCTGAACGCCTCGATTTCCCAAGCCAGTACACGATGCACAAGTGAACTGGTGACTCCAAATGGCCCTGATCGTGTGACAAAGTGAGCGAATGAGTTTATGTGGAAATGCAGGGACTCCCTTACCTCAGTCTCCATGATTCCAGATGTAAATGTACGGTGTAAATAAGAATGTGGCTTATATTTACTTTACATTTAAATTTTGTCATTTAGCAGATGCTTTTCACCAATACTATATACATACTACTCAAAAGTAAACAAAAGTGCATGTCACCAACAGACGGATACAGATACAGATACAAATACAGATACAGCTGCAGATACAGATACGCCATTTTCAAAGTACAGTAACTTAGTCCAAAACAAGTCATATGCATCTCCTTTGGCCGGTAGCATAGCGGTTAGGGGAGTAGAGGAGCAGTAGATAGTGTAGTACTGGGGCAGTAGTCAGTGCACTACTTGGAGCTGTGGATCGTACAGTATCCTGAAGTTATACTATAAAAAAAATTGCCAGGCTGTATAAAATAAGAAAATCAGTGCAAATACCTGGACACTGTAGGTGGCTATGGAGAAAAGCACCTAGATGAATAAACACAAATGTAAGTCGCCTTGTAAACAAAGGACCCGCATTTCCCTGAATCTCCGAACCTGCTGCAGAGCCTTTGATCGGGACGCTTACCCTGAACTGACGCAGTAAAAATGACCCGGCTGTATAAATGAGCGTAAGCAGCTTGGTATACAGCCCTAACACTGTAAGTTGGCTGGGTCAAAGCTAAATGATGGTTTGTAATGGTATATTTGTGAGCTCAGTAGTGGTTAATAACAGCCCTTCCTCACTGTTCCTTTTGCCTGTTTCATCCTTCTCCAATGGTGCTGGTGCCATTGTACAGGGGCGCCCACACTGGTGTGATCTGAGCGCTGACCACTCAGTGGCAGGCTGCTGGATAGGAGACCCTTTTCTTGTGCGTAGACGCTGAAGCTGGTTGAGCGTGGAAGCAGTGCTGTGATGTGTCCATCATAGCCGGGGCTCCCTCCGGCCTGGATAATGAAGGCGCACATTCTAGCCATCTTCTCATTGCGCCACACCAGAGATCCTGCTCTAAACCCCTTTCATTTAGCACTGCTGTTCCAAGTGAAGTTGCTTGAGGTTTCCTCTCTCATTATTTTCGCAGAACTATGGGTTCAGGGTAGATCGGTGTGAACTAATCTGCTCTCCCGCGGTCCTGCCGATGCCTCCAGGACCTGCAGTAATGCTGCCGCACTGTTGTGATGTGATAATCCTTTGAAACGCGGCGTCCTGCTTTCACTCTGCTCTTTCTGAGCAACAAGCTGCAAATTGTAGGGGAGCAAAATGAACATCATTTAAAAGTGATCGTTTTCTATTTATGCTGAATGAGATGCCACAAGATCACCAGTAAAAAGAAGAAGTGCAGAAGACATGAATTTTAATCATAGATGCTGAAGATTTTCCGAAATGGATCAGAGCCTTGAAGAAGCATCCATGTCATCCATCCATTATCAACGACCAATCCTGCAGTGCAGGGTGTCAGTGGACCAGAGTCTATCCTGGAAGCATAGGGATGAGGCAGGGTACACCCTGGTTGGAACGCCGGTCCAACACACCCACTCACCCACCCCCACACAGTAAGGACAATTTAGAGTCACCGGTAGACCTGAAACACGTCTTTGCACTGTAGGAGGAAACACCCAAGCATGGAGAGAACACAGAACCTCCACACAGACTGAGCCCGATTCAGACCCACATCTAGTCGCACAGCCCAGGAGCTGAGAGGTACAAGCAATAAGAACAAAGGTCTAATAAGGGGGACTTTACCACACGCTCACCTGCACCCCATCCAGTGACTCTCAGCATTTGAGACACATTCGGTTTCGTTCATTCGTTTTCCCATTGTGCCGAAAAGGCACGTTGTCTCCCGTCAGATGTGAGAAATCAATTAGCATGTTGCATGTCAAAATAAATCGAGCCTCGCAGTATGTTTACCGCCTTTCTAAGTGACATATAGGTGTGTAACGGGATCCATCAGGGACACCTTGAAAGGCTAGTAGGCCCCATTTCGTACCCTCCAGAGCTTATTGCCAGTTTTAGTTGTGCGTAAGAAGACAAACATCATTCTCTTTTACTCGCTGCTGCTTGTTTATTCCCGCACGCTCCCTCATGCCTTTGTCAGCGCGGATGATGGATGATTTCTGGGTAAAAATAATAAAACCACAGGGGTGTACATATATTTGCAGCTGTATCCATGAGGGGCAAAGTAATAGAAAGAAAAGGGTAATATTTATGGATAAACTCGCAAACACTGTGGAAACGGTGCGACGACACAACAGAGCGCGAACACCTTCAAAAGTGGGTCTCTGCGTGGAACAGGCACACGCACGCCCCGCTACTATTTACAGCTACAGGCAGCAGAATCTGGGTTCGAACCTTGCGCGCAACACGCCCGGACTCGTTTTTTATCACGTGAAACGTAAACTGAATTACCGCGTACAATAGCAAAGCTTTCAGAAAGCGCGTTCGCTAAATGTGCAACGGCCCTGTCACACGTCACATTCGTAGTCACGTGCGCAGCCTTATACCGTGAGCCTCCTCACCGTGCTACCTGCTTCTATACACCTGTTCAGGGCTTTTCTTAGTTTTGTTTCTAACTCTCATAAATTGCTAGGAGATTAAGGGGAAAGAAAAAAAGACGGCTCTCGCTGATGTCTTTGATGCCTTTGAAATATTTAACTTTTGATTCTATGATGTGCTCTAGGTGTTATAGTCATATACATACACACACTAGACTGCACCAGTAAATAATACATGATACAAACAGCGAGGGGAGACATTCTGGAAGAGAGAGCTCTCATTTTGTTGTGTGAGAAGCACTGAGATCCAAAAGCATGACAAGGTTCAGTGTTCAAGGAAGCCTATTTCACCCCCTCAGTATATGTGTAAAACTCTGTTCTGTACTGTTGCCAATATCATTTTTTTTTACCCCAATACCTGACAAGTTGTTATACCCCTGCTGATACCCATTATGAAGTAGGAACAAGCCCCACAAGGTACCCTAGGGAAGGGGTTCTCATTATAAGCAAGTTAACAAAAGTTAACAGTAAAATGACGTTTACATTTATCTGATGCTTTTGTCCAAACCAACTTGCAGTATCTAGCTGCTTAGCCATTTCTACCAGAGGCTTTTTAAGAAGGAGGTTACTGGTTCGAGCCCCAGGATGTGATTCTCTCGTCGCATCTTTAAGAAAAGCATTTAACGCAAATTGGCCGGGAAAAACATCGCGCCGAGCGCTTTAAACGCGACATTGCTTAGGATAAAAGCTCAGACGAAGGAACAAACGGCAGCAACTCCACTGAAACTGAGATGCTGGTTGTATCGCATTGTTAATGTCTTCTGTTTTCATCCCCCATTTATGAACGAATCCTTAAATGTGGAGCATGTTTCCATAATTACCCGTCTCAGCCTGAGAGACAAAGGCCTTTACTGAGTCTCACAAAAGGACAGAAGGAGAGACAAAATGCCGAGGACCACTGATGAAAATACACAAAGCTTGTTTACTATCCACATGTGCGCCCTCATTATCTGGCATTGACAGGCCGGTCCGCCACCCTGTGCACTGTGCCGAAAGCGTACCGAGGCATCTGACAGACTCAAATGGCTTTCAACGGGAGAGGAGAGTAAATATTATGACACGTCTGCCATTCGAAAGGATTGCAACCTCCATATCGGCACAAAAAAAGAGAAATAAAGTGGGATGCAGATGGGTTTTAAATTGCTGCTTTTGTCTCCCATCAAGAGCAAGGTATTCATTTCCCTTATCTGGTGAGCGGTGCACCGCCGGGCTGATGCTCTCTGTAAACGAACTGTCGGCCGGGCTTTTTCCCGCACTTCTTCTTGCGCTCCCTGTCCCGACCTCCTTCAAGGTCGGCTCCATCGCGCCCGAGCTGAGGCCAAGGCCCGGGAGATGCGGCCGCCGCAGTTTACAGTTGGCCGGGGACTAATGCATTTGCCTACGGGTTGCAACTATGGGGGACGGCTACTAGGCTGGATATCGGAAAGCTTTCTGACGTGACATTGCAGTCAACAACATTTTTATTTTCAACCCTGTGCTATTTTTCAGCCATTTATACACATCACTTTACAGTATTCATCTATGGCCGTGTACTTTGTACTGAGTGTCACATAAAATTACATTCAATCTACATCCATTTGTTGAGACTCAATATAATTCCTCTCCATTGAGGTACTTTAAGCTGTTTACTGGAGTGTAACTTAACCATCTGGGCAAGTAGCTGCTGAGGACCCTAACAGCGCTGGGCAACCTGGCGTTTGGGCCCCTGCCAGTGGTGGCGTCAGTGTAGAAGATCCAACTTCATTTCATCTGTGAGGCATTGGGGGTGGTGGGGGGGGGGGTAGTGTGACTAAGGACATGGGTTCAAATTTAGCTTAGATTGTATACAGTTTGTATGTTCTCCTTATGTTCATGCAGATTTCCTCTAAGAGCTCTGGTTCCCTGCCTGCAGTCCAAAGACATGTGTTTCAGTTAGACTGGTGACTCTAAATTGCTCTTAGTGTGTGTATTTGACTGAAGGAGTGTGTGTGAATGCCCTGTGATGGACCGGTGTCCAGTCCAGGGTTTACCGCACCTCGTACCGCACACTTCCAGAACAGATGCCAGACAACCGTGACCCTGCGCTGGACAAGTATGTAACGGTAAAGAATGAAATAAATATGTTAAAGCTCAGTCGCTATTTATAATGCAAATTTCTGAGAAATAAAATATGTGCTGATTTTTTTTTCCAGCGGCAGAGAGGCCACACAGCTCGGTTTTAGCTCTGCTCTGAATCATGGGACAGTGTTGGAAAAAAGTAGTTATTAAATCAGGAGCCAGATGCTTTACAGGCAGCTTTCGAGGTGTTTCTCGGGTCAAATTGCCTCGAATCCCCGCCATCTCTCTCGCCCTTTACCGCCAAAGCGGGGCCTGCAATTTTCGGGCTGGAGAAACAGAAAGTGCTTCACCGGAGAAGGACGGCCCGGCGGAAAATGGCCGACTGACAAAGAGACGCCCTTAGTGGCTTCTGATCTTGGTGTTATTAAACTTTCCCCACAGCGCCCACCACGGGCTCTTTAACAAGGCTGCGCCAGGGCCTCACCGCACTTCTGCAGGAAGATGTCTGGAAGACATTGCGGCGGCACTGGCGGGGTGGGGAGTGTGAAGGCTCCTCCTGTAATAACCCCTGATAGCGGCCGTCCTCTCCCCGCCGGACGCTCTCGGCTTGAAAACACAATTAGCGGCCAAACGGCGGAAGCAAAGCCACAAAGTCCGTCCGTCGGCACACTCTCGGCACACCGTGTGTGTGCGTGCCCCCGTGTGCGTTTGTGTGTGTGCGTCTGTGTGTTATTTTGTTGTTGTTCTTCCCCATTTCGTGGTGAGAGTAGGGGAGAAAAAAAGAGCGATGGTTAAGTTCCTTACGTGAGTTTCCAAGGCGCGCCCGGTCCATTGTGTCGTCTGCTGTCAGGTTAAATTAGGGAGTACAGACCACGCGAGTGTAACAAAATCAATACGTGATGGAAGACCGCAGTCCAGAAAATCTGTTTTGACTCCAGGATTAATTCTTGACCAAAAGCACCTACAGAACGGCATCCCATTAGATGGAAAAAGCAGGGGGGGAGAAGGCATTTGCACCATTATAATTGGATGGAAATTTGTCAGGTGACCGGCCTGCGGGGTCATTCGGGCTCCCAGGGCGGCGGCAGAGGCGAGAGTGTGTCCGCGGTGAATTACACCTCCAAGCCCGCTCCATTTCCGCAACACGGTCAGGCCCGGAGTGGCCGCTCCACAGTCTCCAGGCCGCCCTTCTGCGTGAGCCTCCTGCAAATGCACTTCATTGAGTCCAGACGCATCTGTCCGAAGAGCGTCCGACTCTCTTGTGTTTTCCTCAATAATGGTGCGGAGGAGGGGGAAAAAAACCCTAAAGTAAACCTGGGATCTCTTTGTCAGAGCGGCAAAGAAAGGCGTGATGCAATATTAATGGATCCGTTATTATTTTTGATGCGTTTGTCATCAAAAAATAACATATTTCTTTGGTGAAACTTCAACAGAAGGCCGGGTGGATGGCGGGTGTCCTTATAAACAATGCATACAATGGGAGGAAACTTGAGCACAAAGAGGAGAAACATCTGGAGAAAAGGCGCAGATTCCCCCCATCGAGTTTTTACTCCGGCCGCCTATTTGTTCCATTACGATCCCACTGGAGACGCGTAAAAGGGCGAACCGTGATGCGTGTGCGCAATCTCCGTGCCCCTTCTATACGCACAGCACTGATAATCTGCGCAATGTCAAAAAAGCACCTTGTTTTATAAGAAAGCAGTGTTAAGAGGGTCATTATTCAGGCGCGGCGGTGGGGCCGAGATAAGGAGAAATGTAGAGATTAGGGAAAAATGAAAATGGAGAAAAGATGATACGTTTTAGCGGACAGAGGGAAGAAGGAGTGATTATTAGTGGTTTATTGCACTTGCTTGGCAGATGTCCTCCTAATGTGTCTGCCGTGTGATCTGTAATAATGGTGGGCAGAAATTCGCCGCTATCTGCTGCTTAACCTCAGGACTACCGTGCTGGATGACTTTGCTCGCATCATTTACCTTTAAGACGCATCCTACCCCATCTCTCAGGTAGCTCTTACACCTGACCGGGCCCTCCATCTCTGGCCCACTTTTAATAGGTTCAGATGCATTCGGGTTTATGCAACATGCAGCTGATGGGACAGGACAGAGCTTCACTCTAATACATCCAATTTGCTGCTTTTCTTTTATTTCGTCATCAATTATTAACCACCCTCTCCTTACACAGTGGAGCCGTAATGAATAGTGACTTGGAGCTGTGAATGGATTATGGCCTGCTGCTATAATCATAACCGTGTGAGGCTCTCCAAAATAAGTTTACTTTCTCAGAAGCTTTTAAATGCAAGAACTGGAACAGGAAACCCAAATGATTATTTGTTTATTTCATACCCTGCTGAAATGTCCAACTGAGGACGGCCAAGGGAGTGATCAGCGGTATTTTGAGCAGGTTCAGTTAATAAAGGTGGAGTTAACCAAGTTACTCACCCACTTGACTGCATTTGTTTTGTTTGAACAATTAATAAAATAGCATAAGCCAGCAGGTGGTGTAGTGGTGGCCCTTATGCGTTCAAAGGACCCAGGTCGAAATTTTACGGTCGACCAAGGTCCTTACCCTCAACCGATACAGTTAAAATGACACTATAGGGGGGATGAGTACATGTTTATAAGTAGCTAAGCACTATAAGCGGCTTTAGAGAAAGGTGTCAAGTAAGTGAATAAACAAATAAAATAAACTAGTTTCAACCACCGTGACCCTGACAAAGACAAAAGTTAATGGTATTGGATGGATGGATGGTTTCAACCCCAAGCAGAGCAATTCTGAAAAATTTAATTAGCATGTCATTTAAAACAGATCATTTTTTTTCCTGCCAGAAAATGGTCAATTGGTTATTTGTCAATTGGTTATTTGTAAATAATTTAATTATAAGTTTATTAGCCATTCAGAAAAAAAACTTTATCCAGTACAGGGCAGAAGGTGGGATTCACCCTGGGTGAAACTTTAGGCCATTTCAGGGTGACCACATACACACAGACACACAAACACCAAGGACCGTTTAGATACCCCAATTTCACCTGAAATATATTTGGACTGTGGGAGCAAACTGGAGTGATCAGAATTCCACAAAGACACATTCGAACCCACATTTGTCTTGTTTGTGCCTATCTGGCTACCCAGGCTAAACCTTGCAACTAACCTTCTGTCGCGTTGCACAGCTAGAAAAGGTTATGTATATTTTTAACTGTCTTATTTAAAGCCTTAGCATGACAGTTGACCTAAACGCTATAAATAACGGGACCTCCACTTTTCCAGACAACGCCGCCACCTGGTGGACAAATTGCCGCACAGCTCGGATGAAAATAAGACCTGAAAATATAGACGAAAATAAATGTAAAAATAATAAATAAAAGCTATACGGTCCTGGGAACCTAGAGGTGCAACAAAGCGGCCGCATAAATTCACTTATTCTCACGGTTGCGACACGCGGTCACGTGGCCACTCTTCCAGCGCATTTTGATGGCGTTACCAGTGGAAAGGGGGGGGGG